>UZAN01040926.1:5693-18910 GCA_900618425.1 Echinostoma caproni | reverse complement strand
ACCAGAAGAAACTGGGCGAGTGGAGGACTTTTTGCCGTTGAGACATGTAAGATGCCTTCTATCTGTGAAATAATNTACCAAGAGTTTGGCACATGAAAGGTGAAAGTATTTTAGGCAGTGTGTGCAAAATATCCCCTTTTTAACTTCTTTCTTACAACTCCGTAGGCCGCATACTTCCGATGCCGTCGAAACACTCGGTGCGGCACTGGTTGACATTATGCGACGTCCCATTTTTACACTTTATTGACTGACGAAATATGAAAATGGTCACGCGAGAGAAGTTGTCTCGGTCACCCGCTCGTCCGGACCAGTGGAGGTCACAAGTACACAGAACAATGACAAAGGTCACTTTGGGAACATCGATGGGCTTTGCTGGCTGCAGTGAAACAGACACAAGCGCGACAGCGCGTGGCAGCAATGATTGCACTGAACTGCACAAATATATCCGTAGAATGCTTGAAAATGAACTTAGAAAGTTCAATCAGGGCTCGTTGGAAAGGTTGTTGAATTTCCTATCGAGCGATATCGCAATGTTGACACAGTGAATGAAATTGCACAATTTTGCACGCGTGAGTAAATCCCAAAGCTTCGATGATAACAGAAAAACCGCTCAATGGAGAGATATGAGCGATTTACTTCCAATGGAATGATATCACAAGATATAGCTCACAGAATTGGATCGAATGAACGTAGACTCGACGATGTAAGACGAGATTTCGCATAGAGGTTCTGATTAAACCGGGAGTGCACAGTTTGACCGACACACGTCAGCACGTCAGGTCAAACACAATATGAACGGAATATATTCCAACGACAGGTATATGTGGACGAATTACCTCGTTGTAAACCTGAGGAATTTACCAGTTATGTTCAGTCTGTGATCAATGTCAGATGCCGCAAGAAACTAGTAAAACTTTAACGCAGTTTAACATAGAGTAGCCCACAGTCAACTTTTCCAGCCTAACCGGAACGTTACTTGCATAAACATTGAGATATGGAAGTAAGTCCAATTCTCACCAAAGCCCTATCCCTCAGTGGGAATCTTTTTATCTTCGTCTGAAAAATAAGCCAGTTTGAAGTTGAAGTCCAGTCGGAAAACCTTTTCTCACAAACACGTAACTTAGTACCTATCTCCTCAAATGAACTAGACTGTTTCAAAGCCACATTGGTTGTTTGTTCCTACCGATACCGCAAACACACACCAGACACCCGAGGGCCACTAACAAGGAAACATCCGGAGGCGCTTAAAGAGATCCAGCAACGTAAAGGCATTATAATAAATAGGCCAGATACAGGATAGTGAGTTGTTCTGATGAATAGATACGTTTACATCAAGAAGACGTCCGACAGGAAGAAATTTAACCTGAAAAGAAAGATAAAACGGTACATACAGAGAAAAAAATCAGGAATAATTCTTAAAGAGTCAAAGGTATATAGACCAATCTGTGTTCGACGCAATAAAGCCGTCTGGGTCAACCGTTCCACATCTTTGCGGGTTACCTACGGTTCACAAGACTAGCATACCATTAAGACCAATTCTATCTATGTTCAACTCACAGTATCATCAGACTGCCATCTGACTCGCAGGAATTCTCAAACCGGTGCGCACAAAGCTTGTAAAATACAGCTTGCGAGACATATTTGAGTTAGAAAACATTATCAGCCAGCGAAACATAAAGATTGATCAAATGTTTCCCTTGAATGTAACGTGCTTGTTTACAAATGTGCCATTTGTAGAAACTATCGATCTCCTCTGTCGCTACATTGACACTGAACAAATACATATAGAAATATCAACGAAGAATTTGAGGGAGATACTACTGAGATGTAAGAAGAAAAACCTCTGACTCCCTACCAGTCAACTCAGGGGTGCTCCAGGGAGCAATTTTGTCCCCTTTTCTTTTCTCTTTCTATATTCGTGACCTTCCTACTAACCGAAATTATCTTCTTATTGAGTGTGCTGATGATGTCACAGTTGGTTCCAAATTCCAAGGTGGTTTCCGCTTATCACATCTTCAAACCAGTTTATCTGCCTTAAACGTATGGTCTTCGTCTTCCAAGTTACCTCTCAATGCATCTAAATGTAGCGACGTCACCTTTTCGCTCGTCAAAGGAGAAGGGCTACGTTCTTTTGAAAGAACTTGTTCTGCACTCTATGTTGACAACAAGCCTGTCCCCCCAGTAACCTTTCTACAATACCTCGGTGTCACTATCTGCCGAGAGCTCCCCTGGACCTCACATTTAACTTCCACTTTTGTAAAGATGCGACGGTTGTGTTTCTTTATTACCCGCTTGCGTTCTTTGAAAGTTTCACTGCATTTACTAACCCGATTTGTATATTCTTGTGTTGTTACTCATCTTCTCTACTGTTCCCCAGTTTTTTTGCTGGTCTTAGAGCTAAATATTACACAATTCTACTCCGGTCTATTAAAATTGTTTCTCGCACAATTGGTATTCCCTATTTGCACTTGCTTAACTTTATCGCTGATAAACATTTAACCTCTTGCGATAACTTCTGTAAAAGTATTCTATCAGACACCACTCACCCATTACACACAGAACTTAAACAATGCATATCCACCGGTGTAACAAGATTTCGTTATAAACTGGTGTACGCTCGTACCACTGCCTATCGTTTGTCCGTCCTCCCCTATATTTTGAGATTTCTGGTTCAAAAGGCATCCGTTTGAGAAGACTTTTTGAAATTCCTACGCAATTGATATTCATTTTCAAACTTTTTACTCCACATTTCTTTGAATTGGTGATGCTGTTTTTCTTCACCTTTTTGTGACTGTAAGCGATGATAAATGTCTTTGGAGTACAAAAATCTGAGAATCCACCTATTAGGATGAATAAAGCGATTTTTTGACTTGATTTGATTTTGACTTTGAATGTACATTCAATGTTCAATTTCTATTTGACGGAAAATTGTACCATCAAATAAACGAAGTGGCCATGGGTTCCCCATTAGGTCTACTGTTAGCAGACATATTTATGGCTAAATTAGAAAATACAACGCTGAAGCGAGAAATAGGGCAAAGGAGTGGTGGACGATATATTCTGTCACAAACCCAAATGGTAGGGATACGGCAAAACTGTTCTAAATACGTGGCACTCCTCTGAGAAGATGACGGTTCCTTAGGGCGTCGAATACATAGAAGACCAACACACGTTTACAGCTTCTTACCACTCAGACAGAAAAGAAATCCACTTCAGAGTCTCACATCACGAGCGCACAATATCGGATCTGACCATTTGTGTTAAATGAAGAACTAACAAAAAATGAAGTACGTTCTCAGGGAAGCGGTTATCCTGAATGGTTCATTGAGAGAAACTTTCATGAGGCTTAAAAGAAGAAATTATTCATCCGTTTACCTTTTCAAGAAGATGCTATACCTCTTGAACAAACCTCTTGAACAAACGTCTGACGAGTGCAACGAAGCGTACCTAAAACGCAGCTCGATTGTCGTATGTGTTCACAGGCTGGCCCATCATCCGAAGTAGTCACAAAGATAGACTGCCTAGGCTGGCCATTTCTATGGCTATTTACTCTTTCTTGTGCGTTTATAATGCAACGTGCATTGGCCGCACGGCGAGGCAACTAGCGCAACGGATCAAGGAACACTGCCCACATTGGTTAAAACAAAGAGGAACAGGAAGCGTTGGAAGTGCGATTGTTGGTCATCTAGTGGGTATAGGCTATCAAATTAGACCAAAATTTGCTTTCAGCGTAATCTATTGTGTGCCCCCAAACCCCTCTAAGGCACTTGCGCTTACACACACTAGCCACTGCTGAGGCGATAGGCGTTCGTTTGTTCGCACTATGTGCAGAACTATGTGCAGAAAAACGTCTGGTTCAAGCTGTCCACTTATTCTGGCCCCAAATTAATCATCAAGATTACCATCACCACCACCACCAACACGCCCATCCCAACAATCTCATCGGAACACATAGAGCTTACCCCACCCCTCCCCTCACTCCATCCCAAACGACCTTTCGACCCAGCGTGAAAATGTCTCCACTTCTTACAAACCTTTATTAATCTGTTTCCCCTCGGATTTGTGTTCTGAAATTTTCATTTGTTCTATAAACAACAATTATTGATTGGGATTTTATCATGCTATGGTTCGACTGATCGATTCAATTTCCAGAAGTGTTCTTAAGAAAACATTGTAGCGAACAACACTTGTTTTCGATAACTTCCCCCTCGGGTTAATGGAGTGTAATGGTCAGATGCGATGAAAATGATTGGTTGATTGTGATCTTCTGATGCATGGTTTGGAAATTTGAGGGCAGGGGTGGTGTTGTTGTTGTTATTGTTGTGTGGTTTGGAAATGTTCACAGTTGATCGTTAGAGTAACTGGAGGAATCGTTTTTGAGAACAAAGGGACGGATTGAGTAGGCGAATAGCCACCGCCTAGGTGGTGCCTTTGTTCTCAAAAAGCGTTTCATTCAGTCACTTCGTTTACTCTGACCTCAACCTGACACAGCTGACCGCAACCATCGTGACCTTTGTCATGACTCTGGGTGCAGACCGGAAATGGAACAGCTCACTCTAACCACCAACTGTGAACATTTTCGAACCACACAACAATAACAACAACAACAACAACAACACTGCCCTCAAATTTCCAAACCACACATCACAAGATCACAATCAACCAATCATATTCATCGCATATGACCATTACACTAATTAGATAATTTTGAACCCTATATATAACTGTATTAGCCGCAGGAGGAAGTTATCGAAAACAAGCTTTGTTCGCTACAGTGTTTTTTTAATATCACAATGGGAATATTCAAAGAAGTTTTCTTGTAAAAAAGCAAACCATCTTAAAGTGCGATGGGTTTTCGGAATCCTGCACCGAGAGAGCGTGAAATAGCGCATATGAGGAGATCAAGGTGTGAAAAAATCGGTGAATAGGTGCAGTGATTCTGTATCGTTGTCATGGGTGGGTGCTCTTTTCTTCTCTTAAATTCGAGATTTTAGGCCTACCCAATGCAATTCGCCTCTGGTATAGATCAAAGCCATGAAGTTGAACGGAAAAATGGAATCTTTATTTGAACACAATGAAATAATTGACGGATTCTTCTCATTTTTTTCAGATAATGAAGACAATTGATCGAGTTAATCAAAGTGGAAAAATTCAAACTGTGATAATTGACAAGTGGATAACAGCGGATAACAATTTCGCGGTACCGAATAAAAAACACCAGATATTAGAATGAAAGAAAAGTGCAAATTAAAAATGGGTTTTATTTAAACAATCTTGGTTACACACAATCGATTAAGAAATAACTTTGTAATATTATTACAGCAGAATAAATTCTGCCCATATTGACACTTCACACACAGACACTCAGCACCACTATCCTGTTGTCCATTGTCTTCCCTTTGTGTAATGTTGATTTCATCCCCTTATTGATCCGTGCCTATGACTGTTGTCCACGCCGTTTACACATACGCACGCACTATTAGTATGTTTGCCCCATTACGTTGACCTCTGTCGGCCTCACCCGTCCCATCGACCCGCATGATCTGCTGACTCTGACACTTGTGTACTCACACACACGCACACACTTACACCGATTCATCGCACTGTCCTGTCACGACGGCCCTGATGACACATTTACACCCACTGTGTTGTGATTGGTTCCTTGTAGGTTGCTTCTCCCTATTGACCACCACGGATTCATGTGATCCTGTTCGACATCGTTCGGTGTATTGGTTCTATTGTCATCGCATTGCGCGCCTGCTTACTCGCAGTTCTTGCTTATCGAATTACTGGCTTCACAGATTCTGATGCTTTTAACGGGCTAGTGCCACAGTTTGAGGTTTGCATATTTTCAGTATTGTAAACTGTTTTTCAGTACCGCATTTGTAGAAGCAACCTATTTGTTGAAAGACACCGTCTTCCGGGTTTTTTACGTGTCACTCTACGTGGATCGTTGTAGCCTGTGAAGTCAACAATTATCAAGCTTTACATTTACGCAAGTGAATACAATTCTCGCAATCAGTGACCGCGATACCTTATCACCTAGAGATACAATTATTGCCCGAATATCGATTTGGAATTAAATGAAATAAAAGATAAATTTTAACAAATTTGACAGCCAACAGAATTGAAAAAATGTGGGTTCTGTCAAGAGCAGCTTGCTCTGTATGCCTACACAACCGTTCCTACGATCCTGTTCTTACAACACAACGGGTTGCCCCTAACATCAGTCTGAATATTGCTCTCAGGTTCACAATTAGAGTGATCAGAAATGCGGTCTAAACCGGAAATATTCCGATCACATATTTAGCCCTTATTCTCATTTTTGAACTTTTCAACTAAATCGTGTACCAAATCTCCGGACAAAAGTTCCCCCCCCCTTCCAGTCCAATCCGTGCACCGGTTTGTTTTCCCGTTCGCCTCATTTGTGCTGTTCATGTAGGGATATCGTAAATTCCTTTGGGTTTGATCGCTTTTCCTGGGTTTCTTCCTCCGCACTCGAAGGGTGAAAGAAAATTGATTGGTTTTGATGTGTTTTTTTAACCGATCACCGTATGATATTTGGTATCAGTTTTGTATGTGTACAAGACAGTGCCGGGACAGTGGAGTAAGGGTATCAGTGAATTCACGTATATACAACTAGACGTCACATTTGGAACAGGTCAATATGATTGCTCACAAGCATGGAGGATAATCGATGAAAGGCTCTTATAGCAGTTGATCACTTTTTGTTGTCATAATTGTAAATAGAGCAATTTACTCTAGGAGGTTTTGTGAAATTTGGCCGCTGTGAGTAACCGTCACGCTCATCCTTTTGCATACTCCAAACATACTAATCACAAATGTAAGTAGTATCTCACAAAAATTCTCTCCCCTGGCGAAGAGGATCTCTGTATGCATCGTCTAATAGGTGATTATTTTGCTGAATGGTTAATGAGTCTCTCTCCGGTTTTCTTTGACGGGTAGCGTTGTGTTTGTGTTCTTGTAGTGGGACGGTGGGTTTCTTTCTTTCCTTTAGATCGTGTGCTGATAGTTGCCTGTGCCAGATTAAGAGATCATTCCGATGCATGCGCCGGACTTCTTCCATCCATTGTTTCCTTCAAACAGAACGGCATTTTTCAACTATGTGGTATGGACCTTTTCATTGGGGAAACAATATCTCCGAATCAGAGTCCAAAACCAATGTTGAATCTGTTTGCCGCCCTCCACGCGTTTTAACCCACAAATCTGCCTTGTCAAGTCTCTCTCTGTCTCAAGTTTCGTTGTCTTGACACGTGTACTTTTCGTTCGCCACGAATGATTCCATTTCTTCGCTCGCCCACCAAACTCAGTTACCACCCCCCTCTTCTCGTGACCGTTGTCCCTGACCCTGATGTAGTCTGACTCACCCTGCCCTATGATCATCCCATAGAATTGCTTAATCTTATTCGTATTGGTCCTCTGTCTGACCCATGCATCGCAGTGTCCCATGTACATGCACATGTGGGCTCTGACGACATTCGCTTGACGGATTGGTGAACCCCCTCGTTTGCACTGTGGTTCTCGGTTGACATTGTTCATTTCGCCGGTTAAGGCATATCCCCTGGGAACGCCACGATTTAAAATGTGTTGTTTATGCCATGATAATGCTTTGTATTTACGATACCGCATTCTTATTCGAATAAACCTCGATAGAACATTTGGATGTGGCTTCAGAGGATTGCGCGTCAAGCAACGTTGGCCTAGATAGTCGTTTGGATTTAACAACTATTGTTCCCGGAATGAAATCACAAAACAGCACTCAACAAGGTCATTGTATTGTAATAAGCTCGAAAACGGGAACGGGATATCGCGTTCAATAAAACAGACAAGTTCTTAGTGCATGTGCATTACATCCGCCGCAGCTTGAATAGTGTGATGCTAACGTACTCCGGGCTCTCACAACCCAGCGGAGTGAACAGAGAAGCGCGACAGGATATCCCTCGGTTCCTATTCTCACAGATCAAGATGATAGTAGGCTTTGCGGTCAACGAACGCAGGCGGGTAATGGCGGTCGGGAGGCGGAAAACGATGTGTCAAAGAAACAGTGACAGACAGGTCTTCCGTGGGTCGGGGTTGAAGTGAAACCTGCCAAGCAAAGCAAACAAAGCACCATGGATCAAAAGGGTTCAATGAGATACGATAAAATATTGTCAGGCGGTACAGAAGCTCCAGTTTTCTACAATCACGGCGATCTTTGTTTTGCAATCGTTTGGATCTTCTCTTAACTTCGGGGACATCTTTAGCAATTGTACTAGAATGTAATTTTATATGAAGTAGGTTCAGAAATAATAGGTTTAGTTGGTTCACAATTACCATCAGAACTGGGTACCTTGCAAATTATTTAATCTACGTCTACGACGTACAGCGCAGTCTTAAATATTCATTATATGATATTCTCTTTATCACGTGTGTGCTAGCACAATGTCTTGGTTTGGTTGTTAATCTGTTCCACAACAATGCACAATTCTCGCGAATTCCAAATTTAGGAGATTCGTCTAAAGCCCTTGACTCCTGAACAGCTTTGCTGAACTATGCCACGCGGTTTCATGTACTGTGGTACGATATTGCATCATAAAGTTATCGATGCCTCTGTCCAATTCATCGAATGAACTGGGATTCGCGGAATCAACGACACTCTTCAGTGTGCGCACAAAGTTTTCGGTTGTACCAATGGATTGTGGATTTCGGGTTAGAGTGAGGACAAGATGAAAAATCACGGATTTTCACCAATCGATAAGTTTCTTAGAAGTAAAATGACTTTCATCCTCAGTCATGATAGCATGAGGAAAATATGTTCCATCGAAAGTTGTCCTGAGGGCTCAAACGTTAAATTCTTCCCTGGGTTACAACGCGAAGTAGACCTCTGGCCAACAGAATGAGAATCAAAGATCATCAATGCGTATTAAATGTTGAAAATCGGACCAAAGTAATCCACATGTATTCGTTGCCATGATGCGGAAGATACCGGCCATGGAATCCCTTTTGAACGTTATCCAGGAACCTTGTGCACACAATCAGCACAGGTGTTCAAAACACGATTCATATCATGATTGAATTCAGATCACCAACATTTAAAACAGACAAGATAATCCATCTGTTCCATGCCAAGATGACCGGAATGTAAGTCATTCAGAACAGCAGTACGTAATGTCAGAGGTATAACAATACGATCATTGTAGCACAAGACACCATCGCACTTCACAGACATTTCCTCAGGACATTTATAGAATTCCGGAACTCGATGCTTGATAACACGGGAGAGAATGGTATGATAACGCTTCCTTATCTTGCGAACTAAATCAGATCGTCTTACCGGAAGTGATTAAGCTAGAAGAAAATCAACCTTAGAAACCTCACCTGAAATAGCATAGTGTGACATGTAGAATGTGCTGTGCCCTACTATGAAAGATGTCCTATTATTAGACAGACAACACATCATTCCATTGTCAACTGCAGTTGATGTTACCAGGGTAGTTGAAGCTTGTAAATGAACTGGAAAATTTCACCGTCGGTCAAAATGATGAATTGACTCCCACAAATATACTTGTGCATACACTTGACAACCCAATAAACAGTCAGAACCTCCTCACATTGAGGAGGATGTGAATACCCCCGTTTGACAGCCGTGAGTCTGTTCCAATTCCAATGGGTGTTTCATCGGTGAGGACAGTGGAAAGGAATTGTGGGGAACGGGACGCGGAGGGGGGGGGAGGGGGAGTGTTGAAATGAACGTGACACGGCATCGATGAGGAAAAAATTGAAATACCTTCCTCAGAGCACGTTTATGGACTGAGGTTCACAAGAATGTTTGCTGTGAGTGCAAATACAGCAGCTGGATAGAGTGAGTTGAAAAATTGGGAATAAATTTGGAACAGTATAGCAAAAAACCAATTAGGGTTCAAAAGTTTGTTGAATAGCTTTTTCGGAAAAAGGAGTATGAACTAATGAGGAAACTTGATCAAGGTCCGGTCGAAATGCACAATCATCGGCGAAATAACCTAAGCAAGAAGGTTTGTTCGTTACGAAGACACACTTATCACGATTAATAAGAACATCATGATAAGGAACTCTTTCAAGCAGAGCACAAAAACGCTTATCGCGTAAATGCCTGCCAGGTAGAACATTGTAGAGAAATGAACCAAAAGGTCACGGATTGTGTCCGATTTTCAGGAGCATATTATGGGAATGACTAAATCACACTGGACCCCACCGAAAAGCACACAGCAAACGCGAGAGCAAAAAATCACGTAACACAATATAACGGGTGATCTACCCAGTCAATCGAATTTGATGCAAGACCACATTCAGTTAATATTTAATTTTTAAAAAAGCAAGCTCCACTTTTTCAGGTTCTTTCTTCTTATTTACTTTGAGTATATATATATATATATTGCCCTAGTAACACACGCCTCTCATGTAACACTGTCGACCGATAGTATATCAGCACAATTTGCCTCGAGTATAGAAGATTGTATGCGTGTGTAATGCAGCTGGGCAACTTCAGTCGCATTGAAACCGTCTTCCTAACCACTCTGAATCAATGCTCAAACTTACTACTTATATGTAAATAGTCCTGGTTTTTTTTAACGTTCTAAAACGAGCTTTGGTTTGTACTGCACACCACCGTACACGTTATCTTTATCAGTGATTCTACTCAACAGAACAACCCGTTGCGTTTATTCCCGACCCGCTTTCACTACCCTGAAGATAAGCCATTGTTCCTCTAAGAAATTGACTAGGCTCACGGAATTAGTTTCTTCTACCGATTAATTTGCATTTTCCAATAATCAGCTCTCTTTGTCTGGCCTCAGTTTGGCCTAAATATCCTAAATCCTGCTATCATCAATGTTTGTTCAGTGGAAATTATTTGTACTTGAAATGGTTGGTCCCCCCCCCGCTCACCTCACGCCTTAAGCCACTCCCTCGGCTTACGTATTCGGTGGTTGCAGCGAAGTCAGAAAAATATTGTTTTAATTTGTGACGGATACACGGTTCGGGGACCGAAAGCTGTCGTGGCAACTCTGTGATGCGCAACAAATTTTGTCCCATGTTTGAATAACACAATGGTCAACTGGCTGCCTGATTTGTCAAATGCTCTCTTTCTCGCATATTGATTTTGCAATACATGATGCAACCAAACCTGTTTGTCCAGATCAGGTTCTTGATGTCTTCAGGAGACGACATATGGTCAATAAAAAAAACAGTCTCAATCCTTTAGCACCAGATTTGTTAACATTTTTCATCGAGCAGCTTTCAAGATCTATTCAGTGAGTGGGTTGTCTTACCGTCTAATCGTCCACTGTTCGAGGTCAGCCCGGATCAGACTAATTACCAAAAGCATAGTCAAACTACCGTCCAATAGCCTGCAAATTTGTGTTGGTGAAAGCTGTGGAAAATGTGTCGCTGCATCGCATGATACTCCATGAACCAGATTACAGTTTGCCTACAAATCCCGTCTGTTTACACAAGGCGCTATCCCNCCATATTGTTCAATCTGTAGAATTCATTTGGATTGTACCAACACCTTTTGTTTTCTTGACCGAAGAGCATTTATCAAACGTTTGAGTGTGACTGAGTGTGACGTGTTGCCCTAAAATTTCTTCTCGCGCAGAAGTTCATTCAATTCATTTTCGGGCACAGTCTTCTGCCCCGGTTATACAGTCTACCACTTTACCAGGTGCGGCTATATCCGTTTCCTCTTTTCTATACAAATACATAATTCCGCATAAGTTTATTGTCCGGCAATGTGCTGAAGACATAGTGATTGGTTGTTCACCCCCGAGTTCAGACAGTTTTCACTGTTTGTCTGCTGTGTCAAAAAGCGTGTGGACTATGATACGGGAATGCACTTCGGTGGAACGAGCAATTCTGTACCTTGGGTGGGGGTGGCCAGATGGTAACGTCACTAAATAATCACCCCGGTGGATGAGTGTTCAAAGCTCACCATCACCGCCTGACTTTCCCATGGTAGCCCTTAGATTGGCCGCTTCCCCCTTCCTGAAAATTGTATCATTGTGTAATCAATAAAAGGAAGTAAAAATTAAAAAATAAAAAATAAAAAACTGTAAATAAATGAATTTGTAGACGTTTCATTCTGGATATCAATTCTACTTTAGGGCAATAAGTGAACAAAAGAAGAACTTTGGGTGTCCCCGATGTGCATGAAATGAGTAACTATACATTCCATGGACGAAATACGTTCATTATTGGCAGGGAAATGAACACCAGGGAGTTAGCCTGATAGCAGGTAAATAGCTAACCGTATTGTGAGACAGAGAAAGAATGATGATCACTGAGGACGTGCAATTGGAGGGGTTGAACACAGAGCCTGATCCGGGTGTGTGTGCTTCCCTGTGTCTGCTTCAAAACACTGCAACAATCAAACAACGAATAGAGGATTACTCATATTCCCATGCAACAGAGTAATCGCCGGGCGTCATACGGAACACGTCAACTGGCGACTGCATTGTCTTGCACTGTATGAATTAGTTGTGAAAACCAAGTACCAGTACAAGTACGAATTTTCGGTAGAAAGCAAACCATGATTGTATGAATACCTCACAGTATTTTCCTCTTCTCAACCAAAGACAGGCATTCACCATCCATCGTGTCACTTATGGTAATATTCTTTATTCCCAGTGGTGAATAAAAGTCAGTCAGTCAGTGAAGTCAAGTAAAGCTTTATGTACCCAAAGGGTGAATTTTCAGCAGTTTGTGATTTTTACAGTGGATAGGAAAACAATTAGAAAAAACAAAAAGGACAATATCAGAAATAATTAATAAATGAGAGAAAAAAAGTAGGGCAAGAGTTTTTCCCTGAGGTGGGTGAGAATATTCGCACGGTTTACTAGTAAACGAGCTAGATATGGAATCACACTGTTTCGATATGTGAAAGTCAGCGCAGGAAGCAGGTGATATTTGGAGCGTGTCCGGGGATTTGACAGGGCTTTCACGATATCTTGGTGTAGACAGTGCCCTTGATCACGTGTGATCCCGTCAATGAATGTATCGCAAACGTCAAGATACTTGGAAATAAAGAAATCAACTAAATCAACTCTGTCAACTCCACTGTAGCGGGATAAAAGTTTAAGGGATCTTGAAAATAAAAAGAAGTCTTTTTCTTTCAGTCTAGGGATAAAAATCGGGGAGCAGTATAACTAGTGTGGAAGAATGCAGGCAATCACAAATTTAAGAAT
>UZAN01040925.1:53428-67348 GCA_900618425.1 Echinostoma caproni | reverse complement strand
GGGATTGGTATTGCGCGAATTCTGGAATCCCATTTTAAATACTATTCCAAATACTATACGAAGGCCTCTCTACGTCCTATGATTTGAATTTGAAAAATTTAAAATAGTCGATACAAGAACTTTTTGAAAGCCGAGGACTATGATCTGACCTGATATTGCCGAACGCGTTCGACAATATCATCCGGCAATAGCGATTGCTGGATGATGTACCAGCTGGCATACCATTTGTCGGTTAACTGACAAATAAAATGTGAATTTTCGTGCGTGTTTGTGCGAGAAATAGCCCCAGTGTGCGAGCATTGGCGCGCCACAACTATTATAGTAGTTGTCGGATGTGTACATCCGAATCTAGAATTCTCTGAGGGTTGCGGAACTGTTAGCTGTGTTGTAAGCCGGAAAAACCTACAGCCAGATCAGTTTGCCGACGAGGATTCATTATGCTTTATGCTTTCTACCCTTTAAATAACAAAGGGTAAACCGTTGTTCAAAATATCCTAAGCAACGGTTACTGGACATGACAAACTTCGTATTTGGTAATGAGTTATTTTTAACAGGTTAGACGTGACAAGCTCTAGAATCGTATTCTAGGTTTGACGATGTTGATCGTTGTGTGAACAGGCTCGTGTTTTTTCATTGACTTTGCTTCTTCTTCTCTAAAGACAGTGGGAACAGTCGAGTATGAGTCTCTTTACCGGAAGCTCGTTGGCATGACTCAGATCTACGTATCTGGCTAACACCTCTCCAGGAAGTCGTCTAACGAACGCTTGAACACTTTGTCTTTGATCTCCCCCACCACGAATTCTGGTAACATATTCCAAATATTGGTCCCCGGACGTGATAGGCGGTAAACCAGCAGTAGTCCTACTGAATACTGTTTCACTAGGGTCAGTGCGTCGTACGATTGTGCTCTCGAAGTGGAAGCACCACGTGCAGTTTGCATCCTCGAATGATGCATCTATTATAGATTGAATATATCCTCGTCCGTCTGCAAGCTAACAAGCTAACAAGCAAACAATCCTGTGGCCTGCAGGCGTCCTTCGCAGTTAAGTCCTCACAGTCCGGCAGTGAGGCGCGTGGCACTACTCTGTACTCTTTCCAGGTTCTGTGCTTTTGCCTTTATGCATAAAAACGATGAAAGGCCACCGTATTCCAATCTCGGCGGCACATGAGAGGAGTACAAAAATTTGAATACATTCAGGAAAAGTCCAGTTCAGTGAGTGAAAGCTTACTGTTAAGTTATGTTATTGGCATTGGAAACACCAGGGACAACGACACCACCCCCGTTAGTATAGTGAACATTCGGCCATCCTTTGAGTGCTCCTTCAATGACACTCACTTAACTTACTTTGAATCATCCTGGTACGGTTTTGCAGCTATTAGCGTACGTGAAATGCTTTGTGTTAACCATTTTAATCCATCTACTTAATACTAATGCACCCGTAGGCATTTTATTACATCATAAGCTACAAAACTCTGGTAGATAAATTCGCTTTGAAGGAAACCGCTCGATTTGCATCGTCAAGAGAATTCTCTATCTACCTTAGTGTGGACGCGATAAAAAACTTTAGTAGGGCTTTTGATTTTAAGTTTGACCAGCAGGAGAAAATTAGAAACAAAATAAACGGTCTTGTCGATGTCTCGAATGGGGCTGTCTTTGAATTTTAAAAGGAATCAAATAGAGTTTAGACGAGAGAAAAAGATGACATAAAATTCGTGGTATCACTAATGAAGTGCGTTTGATGAAGTGCAACGTAATATGTATTTATCAGTTGATGAATGAACGCACAAGGTTACTATTCCAGATGTATTCGTGTTCAAATTGGATCCCCAGCTACAATTTTCTCTTTTAATCCATGCAAGGTTGCTTTTATATCAAATCAGAAATATGAAATATCTAACGCTTTATATGTTTAAAGTTCCAGTAAATAATTATAAACATTCCCTTTAATTACAAAATAGTAGAAAACGTAGGCTAATCATCATAAACATATTTTTTCAGTACTGCTCAAAAGGTATTGGGTGCCTAACCGTGCAGTGGCACCCAAGACTTTTCCGCTTTACGTATACAATTTCGACTAATTTTTGTATAGCACTTTATATTACATAATCAAATAGTATGTCAATTTTCGACTTGCTCATACCTTTTATTGCCCTACTTCTAGATATTAACCTGCACGTACTCGTTGGAGAATTCAGCAATAATAGTACCTATTCTCTTCTATCATTAGGTATGACAGATCTCTGTCACTTTCCCTTAAGAGGTAATTCTCTACTGGACAGAGTAATCACCAAACACTCAACCTTTTATTCTTTAGAACTAAAACCACCTTTTTCCGCCAATGGCCATTGCTTACTCTTAGGTCGATCTGAAGTTTATTCACACAGTGCATTTAAATCTTTCTCTCGGTCTGAGCATATCAGATTTCTTTTTTGTAACTTTTCACCTACGAGTGTTCCTCTCCTGATTGAATCTCTCCATCAGGACTCTACGGTATTCATCATCTCCTTCTTCTCTATTCACCTAAACAATCAACGCCATTTGTAATTACTGCTGCACTGTTCAAAGCTATGTGTCCAACAGAAAAATAAACTCTCCCCTACTAAATTCGCTGCGACGAAAAAAGGAACGTGCGTACAAGTCTCACAATGTTTCAGCTGTAAGGTATTTATTCAGGCTTATCAAATCTGAGTTAATTAAATTAAAGGCGTTATTTTCTGATCAAATTCTGCGAACTAGATCCTTCACCGAAAATCGCGAAAAAACTCATTCATTCCCCTCCTCATTGAGGCTGACCATAAACCCCAGTGTGCTGAGTGTTTACTTAGTTTTGCTCGCTCTCCATATCCAACAGTGATTTATAACAATCCTTTATCCAGTGTGATCTCTGTCAAATTACTTTCTGTAACCACAGATAGCAATCTTCATTGGTCAAACCACATCCAAAACTGCATTGGTACACTGCGGCGCCTATCTTTTCAAATACGAAAGCTCAGGCAGTTTCCAGTTATTTCTACATTTGTTTATTAGTGTTTTCCCTATCTTACTCTGCTTTCCCACATTTATCGTTCCCTGCTTATTTAAACAGGATCTCAAAGTCTTACGCTACGGTCCAATCATTATCCGTCGTGTCTCTCCCATTCTATTCTATTCTATTCTTTCTATTCCTGGATCTGACAAAGTGTAAACCAAAAAGCGATCAAAAACTTAATAACTGTTTCTGAGTGTTTAGGCATTATTAACAGTGCAAATCCATTGATCAATTCCGGGACAACACAAGTAAGACGCAACTATAGTAAGCTGATTATAACCGGGCAGCTGATCAGACCGTTTCTCATTTTGGTCATATACATGATGCAGCACAGCCAAACTTTGGAAGCTTGTTAATGCTATCACACCTAGATTATCTCAGCACTAGCCTCTAGGCTCATGTTTCGGTTTTAAACCTTCTAACCCGGACACTTGTTACATGAAAGTGCGTGTGCTCTACTTGTGAGGTTCTGGGTTCGACCTCCAGTTGGATTAATGGTGTCGCACTGCTGATGAAACCCAATCAGATAAAAAATGACTAACCAGTGCTTATTAGTTTTATATTTTATGATTTATTTACTCCGTACACCGCGAAATTCATTATAAAATTGAGTTAAATCCTCTGCCACGCTTATTCAAAGTCTCATGGCTTGGCCTCACGTCTGCCGCTGCTGTTTACTGATGAGGTTTCGGATTGCACAGTCTAAACACTAATTAAAAAATGAATATTCAATACAGTTTCCTTAATATGATATGCTATGATCTACTGATATCACCATTTCATTTTCAAATCTGTCGTATGATAGAGTCTACGTTCTAACCATCGAAATCCTTAGAATCTCTTAAAAGCTGGGAGATTTACTTGACTTATCACAGGTTTTGTTTGTTTGTTTCGAGAAATACTAATGGTGAACCTGTCAAGATCGTATCGTTTACTTTCAAAAGCTATGCAATATACTATGTAATCTTTTCCCGCTTCTTAGCTATTTGGATGTCTTCAGAGATATCATTATATCATATGTTTTTCGTAATTAGTAAAAGTTTATTAGAGGCTTCATCCTGGTGAATATTAGTTGCACTTGTATCAAATTCATTCTTAGAGCTTTAGAAAATAATTCAAATAGATAAATTGCCAAAAAACAGCAATAAAACTTACGACAACGGCAAAATAATAAAAACAATTGATCAGAGGTTTGGCTTTACTGTTACCTAGGTTAAAATCTTTGTGATTGATATTATTATGTTTTAGTCTTCAATCCCAAACATTTTGGAAAAATTACACCAAACTTATTCACTGTCAAATATTGTGTTGCTAAGCTATGCATAAGCAGTCTTTCCAGGAAAATTAATGGTTTAAAAAGATTGTAATGAAAGATTCACATTTAACCAATTTATCAACTTATCACTTACTGACTTTTTTAATGAAAGTTTTTGAAGACTCGTACTACTTGAAGTGCAAAAATATGATAGGGCATTGAAGAGTTACACATACATAGAGGTATAAAAACCATGTTTGCGAACAAATTTCTTCCCCAAATTGCAACAGGCGATTGCACTTATGAGGTTATCTTAGTACTGATATCCGGAAGACCGATTAGAGTTCAGTTTATAACAGTTACAGAAGTGAGAAAACGGAGCAGGTGAATGTGATAAGGCTAGCAATAATCAAAGCCAAAGTGGTGTAGAGGATAAAAGGAAAAATGAAAAATGAAAAAACGGCTGAGTATTGGACTGAATTCAATGAAAGTTTTAAGCAAAGCTGAGAAAGCGAGACGAAGTTGAGTAAGATATACTAATGCATAGCTTGAGATATAATTCGGAAGGGACAGTGGAGAAAAACGTAACTGTGGTAAATGCTACCGAGTAGGGGGAGGGGAGGAGGCTAGATGCTTCCCTTTATATACAATCTATCCGCTCTCCAAATCAGGACAACAACATTCTCTGGACAAGATTCTTTTGCTTGCTAGTTTGGGATTAGAAATGCACATAAAAACTGCCTCAGCCTCGGTTAAAAGGCACACTCTTATTTATTTAGCACCTTTTCGGGGTATAGTGCGAATTAGTTTGAATGCATTTAATTTGTTCACAAAGCACCCGGTATCAACGAGATGACCGTAAATCAGTCTGCAAATGCTCATAACCGTTCCTGTGGAGAGGGTTGTAGGGCAATACTCAACAATACTTTTCGATAATCGCCTGGTCGTATATCCAATGGGTTGCACACTACAAGTCAAAAAATATAATACGAGAAATTTGAACTGATGGGTAGCTTATATTTTAATTGCTGGAACAGGAAGTGGTAGTAAAATATAAGGTTGAAATGCAGATATTACTTTAGATTTGATTTGAGATGTCCCAAAGCATCGTCGTCCGTAAACGAAACGGTAATGAAAACTCTGCTGCAAAAAGCGGTAGGGACTTGATCGTGTTGGTATTCAGACGCATATGTTTATCTATAAAAGCTTGTGGGTAGCCATTTGACCGGTGTACTTCCATAAATAAAACGTACCCCGAACTGCTCGCAATTGATGTGATAAAGACTGAACCAAGTTACATTTGTATTTCAGGTAGACGAGGCTAAAATAGCAAGCATACTGTACAACCCCAGTGTTTTACGAGAAATACTTCTTTGTATGCTGCCACCGTCTTGCATAGTTAATAACACATCTAAGACGGATAGTTTTCCGCTTTTTTTAACTAGATGACATTTATTGAAATTGTTTAAAGGCTGCATGTCGCTAATTTGAGAATCACAAACGATCAAAGTACTGTTGAGTTCTCTAAAATATAGGTTTAGATCTCGAAGTGTCTCTTTCAAATTGTCATTCTCTAGTTTGGCTGAAAAATATCAGCTAATATGGGATTTAGTGAAGACCCGCAGTTAACCAGTTGCGTTTCCGGAGAACTGGTCTTTGAAAAATTGTACGTTAAGTGTGTATCTGAGAATCAGCTATTTCAGTTTATTCACCGCAATTTCGATATAAACGCTGTAGAATATGAGGTGGTTACACATATCACGTCAAAAGACATCATAGTTTAATTGAAAATATTACGTTTTCTATCTTCTCTATGAAGTTGAACAAATACTTTGGACTATATTTTACTATCCAGTTTGCGTACTCGCTCTAGACGTTCCGCGATCCAATAGATGATAAAGTGATATGGAGTAGATAACATATCAAATATTGATTGTATACGGCCCTTTGTTTTTGCATCTTAGGTGTCGTTTCTTTGTATCTTTTTACTTCCTTTTTATTTATTGAATATGCAAATGTGCAGTCCTCTTTCAGGATGGTGGACACGGCCATACAAAGGCTGCCTGGGAAAATACGGATATAGGGAAGACGGGCGGCGGAGCCGTTAGAACTCAGGGCTCCTAGGTCACAAGTTGGTGACCTAACCACTTGGCCACCACCGTCCAAACCATAGGCCTGCAGCAATGAGCATGTAGTCAGCAAAACCTTTTCGAAAACTGCATGCAATATATGACCTTCTACTTTGAGTTTTATCAAGATGGGCATCATTATAGATTTCGTATTCGCCGTCATGTCTTTCCCATGTAGTTCAGCAGAAAATTTAGGGGAGTTGCTGAGACTTTTCCACAGTTTAGATTAAAAATTTGTTTTATAAAGTACTACACATCCAGCTCCCTTGTCTGATGGAGAAGTTATGATATTCTTGTTTGAAGTATGATTATTGACGGCGTCGATGTTTCTTTATAAAAAGAGTTTTTGCCTGGCTTCGTGTATTTTCGTACTAGTGGCAATAGCGAGCGAGCGATATTTTGAGCTAAGCAACTAGATGAGAGTGGTTAGGCGTTGAATCAGTAAGTTGGTGCATGAGGCTTTCAAACTGTCTTTATCCCCATTTCGGTGAAATTGTGTTTCAGTGGGACAAAATTTAGAACCAGGGGATAATACTTAAAAACGCAACTTATCGAACTAGAGAGATGAAAATTTGTGTACGTTCCTTTTCGGAGGGCTCGAAATCTCTCAAACGTTATTTAATTTAGCCTTTTTCCTCTCAGCCCCCTCACCACTCTGGATTTCATTACTGCTAGTCTCGTCACATTTACTTCCTCCGTTTTCTCGCAGTTGGCTGACGTTACATATAAATTCAAAGGTCGCATTTACCGCGCTACAATAATTTCAGTTATGCTCCTAACAAAAGTTGGCTTTCCGTGAGCTTCTAATCAAAACAGTCCTTTTAGCATTCTGGAGAAGAGAAATAGAAAAATGGCGAAAACATCGTAGCTTTGACGGAAGGGCCGGTCTTGAAGTCTTGAGTAATTTAATAAGCAAGTGTTGGCATTTATTACGTCGTGTATGGAGAAAATAAAAACGGTCTGATCAGCTGTCTGGTATTATGCTTGCATTCTATCTGTAAAGATTTGTGTTCGATCTTTATTTAAATCGGCGGATCGGCACTTCTGATGAGACCTAATTAGGTCCCAATGGTTTTACAGTTCTTTCTTGCTTTGCAGTTCACACTTCATTTGCTTTATAGATGACGAAAATTACCATAAGTGTTGAAATGACTAGTTGCTAAGGCTATTTCCAATTAAATTTCCGTGGCAACAGTTTCCATTGAGAGCAACAATGATTAGTCTAGATTGATATTATTGCTTCATTCCAGCGGTGGATTTTCGAAGTCCAAAGCCATGGGAACTAGTATTTCTCTACGGTCTTTCCCTCATTTACTCTAATGAACAGTTTGAATAGTGGTGACAGATACTGCGAATAATGTCCTTGGTGTTTAGGCACCGAAATCTAAAGACTCCAGGCACCCATATTGCAAATTGGTCGTTGTGTCTCATACAGAGATTTTGAGTTCGGCTAGATAGGACTTTAATTAATAGTCTCTCTTGGTTTGGCCAACTAAACTCTCCTAAGTAATTATTTTTGACGGCCATCCCTATTTTATCCTAACGACATGCTGAACAAATAACAAGTGTAATCGTGGATGGAAGAATGAGCAATTTATTTTGCTTGACCTTCAGGAATATGCATGAGGACCAACAGTAAATTAACTATCTTATTCATATAAAACCACCTGAGTAATAATGATAAATTTTATTTATTGAGATACACTAGGATTTCTAACCTCATGTAGAGCGGAACCAACAGCTCTCATTATGCATGAGGTGAGGAACACTTATGAGAATCAAACATTTCCAGTTCGTTGAGTGATATCTGAAAAAATGTCACGAGCAACATGATCAAAGTGGTGTTGTCTGAATCTACTATTACCACTCATTAAGAAAAACAGTAGGGAATAAATTTGTTTTCTATGTTTCAGACACAGGCTAGCGTAACGTATTTTATGTCTAAGTATTTGTCTGGAACAGATTCATTAAATAACGAGAAGAAAAATGATATTTCAGTTCTGAGACGGCATATTTCTCGCAATTCGGTTGTCACACATACGCATTGATTCAAGCCATTAGGACATTGAAGAAATGACTGCGTAGAGTGTTGTGATGGTTACCGGAGACCAATTCTTTGTTCCAATTGTTTCTCAAACCAAATACAGTTTATGTAGGCACATTCTGAACGCTTCCGCTGTGGTCTGGATGCAACTCCTAATCCACTCAGAAATAGGTGTTGATCCGTGGCTTACATCTGCTCATGGTTTTAAACAATACCTAGTCGTATCAGGTCACAGGAATTCCGTGGATCATAAAAGCAGTCCATTTCTCCTACTGTTTGGGCCTCATAAGTATCCTTGGTGCATTGGATTTTAGTATTCTGTAATCTTTATTCAGGATCTCAGACGAAGTCCAAGTGACAGATGGGTAACAAACTGAATCAATCCCTCAAGGAACGACCATGCGCGCAAACGACTTCCAAGACAAGAAAAGCATCAAATAATTCGGTTCAGATATATTATCCTAATTGGGCTAGGAGGCCAAACCTTTACCTCTGAGCTGCACCTTTAGCAAATTACCCTATGTTGACAGTATAACTCAAGGTTAATGCCTTGCCCCAAAACTGGTGGTTCTAGTCGCTGTATGAGCAAACNCTCACTGTTGAAGAAGCCCAACAGGTTGAATCAGCTGTTCAGGTTTTTTTTCAACCATCAAGGAGAATTCTTTCATAAATAATGACTATTTGACATATGAATAATAAGCGAGTTACCAACGAGTCAAACCCATATTCATGACCAGAACCATTGCTTTATACCTATTGAAATCTAGGAGCTAACCAAAACACAGCGCCAGAAATCTTGTGAGGTCTGGTTATACAAATGAGAATGAAACTTAGAGAAGATTGTGTTAAGTCCGAAGAATACGACTAGCGTAGAGTTAACCAAAACGTCAGACCATTGTTAGATCTAATTTCACGTTGGTTATTGTATAAACGTTGTTTCTTTGAACAGTATATTCTCCATCTTTGATGTGATTCGATGACTTGCTCCTACTTTTAGCACTAACTCCAGTCAAAGAACTGCCTTGACATGCCTGATACATCGACACGGATTCAACAGACGGTAAAAGGCACTATTGCTGGTAAGCCTATCGCTTGTAATCCGCACAAAATTCGGACTCCTTTAAGGTGGCATCACTGGAGGTATTGAAATTTGTATCACTTTTCCCACGGAATATGTGAAAACTCAGCTACAACTAGACGAACGTATGGGGGCAGCCAAACGATACAGCGGACCAATTGACTGCGTTAAAAAAACGGTGCAATCCCATGGAATTCGTGGACTGTATAGAGGATTGTCCGTACTGGTATACGGTTCGATTCCAAAGTCTGCAGTAAGGTAAATCTCGTTTTGAACTGATAATGCCACCATTGTTCTATTAAAACCATATAGGAATATAACTCAAAGATAAACCAAAGGTCTTGGACGAGAATTTACACAAGAAATATTTGGCATACGAGACATTTTCAGTGTATGTGTACTAAGCTCCTCAATACCCTTGATTATAGAATTTTATGTTGTACTCACAACATCTCCCGCTAATGTGGGAGCATCGCTTGAATAGCGATGAATTCAGACGAAGGGTGCTAGGATCAGATAGTCTCCCTTTAAGCAACATAATTTCACAGTATCGTCTTAGATAGCTAGGCACGTCCTACGAATGTCTGAGCAACGTCTGCCACACCGTGCACTATTCGCAGACATCGATCCAGGCTGGAGGAAACAGCGAGGTGGACAGGCTATGACGTGGCGCAGAGGGTTAAAGAGATTGTGCTCGGATCTGGATTCCGTTGGGGTTTTCCGGCTCGCCGGCTGGGGCCCCAAAGATTCAGATTGTCATTGGTTGGGGACACTGCAGGATATAGCATGGAAACGAAGTCAGCGGCGTGGATGCATCCTCTCCTGTGTGCAAAAATAAACAAAAACAAAAATAACTAAAAACTGCGTGCAGTAAACAAACCAAAAATTTGTTATTCCCTCAAGCTGACTGTTTTGTTTTCACCGCTTATATACCCATATTTTACGTTAATCCATGGTTACTTTTAGCGCCGTATCAGTAAAGATTGGTGATATATATATATATATTCAAATGGGCCAATTTTAACTGTTAATCTGAGCACTCTAAACCCACTATTGCAAAATGACCGTGTAATTATTCGGCACATTTTGAATAGGTTAGAAGTCCCATCGATTGGAGAAGGACATGGATTTAGAGACATTCATTAATTTGACATTAGCAATACATTAATTTGAGTTCGGGGCTTAAGTTCAGGTGATTGCACCACGATGCCTTCAAGCAATGCGAGGTCACTTGAACCTAGTGAGCAGTTGTGTGCCGATATCGGAATAATTTGTTGTTCTCATTGATGAATTGATACATGAAAGTGCAAAACAAAACAGCTGTTTTAACTGTAACTCCTGTGACAAAAGCTTTAAATAATAAAAACGCGTTGTATTGGATGACAAGAAAAGAAAACAGGAAACCATTGGTGAGTTACGATGGATGTAAATAGTTTGCTTTCCAGAGCCAAAATTATTAGTCTTTTGCAGTAAATATTTTGAAACAAGTCAACGGAAAATCAACATCAGACTTTGAAACTTATCAACCGAAACATGTAAAACAGATCGGTATCTAAGCGCAAATAGTTGAAATCACTATACCAGTCAACCAATGCAATTTATGTATCCAGAGCCTACACTCTGACTACTTGCGGCTGTAATACTGTCCAACTTGACGTTTTACCTTTTCTTTTGGATTCGGATATGTTTAGATCAACTTAAAATTCAGTTTTTATAACGGGTATCTTACAAAACTTAAGCATATTGAACCCCTGACTTTGAATGGTAGCATCAATCAAATAATCGAATAATAAATAATCTTGTTCCCTCATGAGAGTTAGATGTTTTAATGCTACGTTGGGTCGCAATTTGAACGGATCGATGATTGGAGAACAAACAACTTGGAATGGAGCCGAGTTCCAGGTCATGAACACCTTCATGCCGAAAAATTAAAGCCGGTATTCTAGCCAGTTCTTCTGTAGCACAAGGTTAAAGTGATATCCCCTAAGGTAACAATTCCTAACGCTAACGTGAGTGGAGCTTTTCTTGAGGGTGTTATGCTCTTACAGGCTTAGAGCTTTTCAAGCAGCACGTCGAGGAGCATGATATTGCACAAATACCTTCAGTGAAACCAATCGGATGCTGCACGAAAATTAATGAAGCGGGCGTTTGCCGGTCGTCGGTACTACTATCGATGTCCAAACTTCTGGGCAGAGTAAAACCTTGTTCAGCGCGGAAACCAGGAAATCATCTATAGGGAAGGCAATGCGGTTCAGCTGTGTTGCTAAGACTGTCCCTTGGCGATTTCTGCGTCTTTTTTGGCTTGTTTTAGAATAAGTGAGGTGTTACTGAGGTAACTGAGGTGATACAATCCTGGGAAATTGATTCTGAAATCAAAAAAGCAAACAACATTTCGAAATTATTCATTTTTCTCTGAAAATGGGCTTCGTAGACCTTCGTGGAGGTACAGTCTTCGCTTGAAGCATTTTCTTTCCCAAGGCTTTCATAATCGTGTTCTTTTTGTAAGTTTCGGCAACTAATGTGTTGTAGTGTAGACGAACGACTCAGTAACTGATCAAAAAGTTTCATCTATTTTGTTTCTTGTTTGCTCGATATAATAATCTCACTACTGATACCACATAGCGTGCCTTCTGGTGGTTGTTTCTGATTCGAGGAGGAGCAGAGGAGATGATAGAGCTATTCGAAACCAGACAGGGTAGCTACTGAATCCAAACGGACACAATGTCCAGCATTGCTTGTGTCCTTTGGCCTAATAAGCTTGACTTCAATTAAAATGGAGTGAGACTGATGGAAGGGCCTCACACTCTTTGGAGGACAGCTGCGGAAAAATCCCGAGTATCCGTCTAGAAGTCTGTATTTGATTTGCAAGAGAAAACTCTAATTGAGGACTGCACGTCTGCTCTCTCCTTTATATTAGAGATTGAGATTGAATTACCAGCAAGATACCTGAGAACTTGGAAGCACAGTTTGCCCGTAACGAATTTGAATAGAGATGCCAAAAATACAAGTTTGCACAATTCATTCCGGATAACTTCATTTCACCGTATAAGTGGATACTGCAGTTTATGTGAACATTATTCTGTGATCCGAAATAACATAACCATAGGGAAAGATTTCGGTCAAAATTAGTCACCAAACAAATTTGTTACCGAGGTAGCGTCAGAATGATAAGCCATTCATGATGTTTACACAGTTTGAGATGGGAATTTTTAATGGCTAGTGCTTCGGCGTATTTGAGAACCCTGATATTGTTTGTTCTCTAGAGGATTCTGAACGCGACGCGCAGTATGACATAGTCCTTCATTTCGATCAGGTGTTGTGTGACCTAAGAACTGAGTTTCCTACTGGTCATCGGTGACGTCATAATTCTGAAGTTCATATTCGTTCTTTTTTGAAGCCAGACCGGAATGTGCTCGGTTGCTCGGTAACTCAGTTGTATCTCCGTTCTGCCAATTTAGATGGCCTAGTATCCACACTTGAACTAATAGATACAATTAGATTTTGTGTGGGGTGAAAGCGGCTCTTCCACCGAGGGTTTTGCAACTGGTCGGTTGTGAAAAGTTAGGATGGGATCAGCTGCGTAGTATGTGCGCCTAACGGCCAATTTTAAGCGCTTGATAATCAGCCAGCTGATATCGTCATCTATGATTTGCATACCGTTGCGTTGTTTCCGACCATATATTATTAATCACATAAACTGCAGTATGTATGTGTACAGATGTAGTGAAATGATCCAGGATATATTGTGCAAACATGTATTTTTGGCTTCATTATCCAAAATCTGAGAACTTTTGTAGAGTTATGTCTTCTGACAGCTTCTTAGAAGGATCCTAAATAGTGTACACACATGATCATTCGCGTTGACCAATTCCGCATGGCGAAAAGCTTTGCATTTTTTAATAAATTAGGATCAGTGACAACGCACCAACATATATTTATTTTTGTCCGTTATTTGACGCTCATCGGGGCTTGGGGTTAGAAGACCTCTTTCGGAATGATTTTGATATATATATATATATTGTACATTTCACACATCTGACGCCAGACTGCGTGCCAAACAAATCATGGCAAAAGAAAAACGTTCCATTATTTGCATGTGGGTGGAGTAATGCTAGGTTGCCCATGTCAACGCAGGTGAATTTTCTTGAGAAGTTCATAACCGGGGCCTTCGGCTAGTCAAAGCCTGACCCAAAAAGCAGCGGGGCGGAGTGTGAAAACCGCAATCCATTGGGGGCCGGTGTACAGTTCATCGGATCATACACCCTTTGGACGAGGTCTAACGTCCAAGTTGCCTAATAAACCTCGATGTCCAATCGAGCTGGTGACCGTCGCCACAACCAGAAAGGTGTGTATGGTTCGTGCGCCTCCTCATGGTAGGTTTGGAA
>UZAN01040925.1:31285-53101 GCA_900618425.1 Echinostoma caproni | reverse complement strand
AACTCACTTAGGTGAACTGCCAGTGCCCTACCAACCCGGTTATAGCCCCGGATGTCGGCTTTTTATCCTCTCACTTCGGTGGGAAAACACTTCCGTCACGAGAAGACAGTGAGTGTGGCGTCCTCAGCATAAGCTATTTAAGACACTTGGTCGTACGGGAGCATTTCGCGAGGTGCAAATGAAAGGTGACTACATGCAACCCTAGACAACCACCTCCCTACCGTACTGAGGCTTTTGGAGGCACCTGATGTTGATAAGCACCGGTCGATTGGGGTCTGCAAATGAGACTAGACTCTAACCACTGTTTCATCGCGTGTCAATTCTGAACCCTCCCAGCTGATAGTTCTGTGCACGCATTCCAATCACTAGAGATTAGAAGTATGTCTCGCGTTAGGGGGAATCTGACCACATTTTGTAGCTGACTGAGTTAATTCACATACGAATACGACAATTCAGCGGACTCCCCCTGAAGCTTGCTTTGACAATTCTGGAGAAAGTCGGATTTTATGAGATGCTAGCTTTGTTGGTTTCAAGTATCACAAGGATCGCCACTTCATGATGACAAGATTTAGGCACTATAGCATATCCATTAGGCCGCATTCCCTTCGTGAACTTCAATTTTTCTAATTCTTGAGTCTGGTATACATATTTCCGGAAAACAAGCCGTAGAGCGAGTGCACCGTATTAAACTGGGTTTCGGTATTTAGTACACTTCTAATGCTCTTTTCAGTTCTACGTTTTCTAACTCTCCAACTGAATTAAGCCACCGTTGAGGAGCACAGGGGCATCGCTTCCTGGAAACACCTTATCATGAGCATGAACAGCAATAGACAGATGACTCATGGATAGACGCGGGAATGTCGTACAGATAGATGATGCCCTCAGTAATCAGTTTTGTTCGAAGTGTTACCCCTAACTAGTGAAAAAGCCGAATTTTAAATTTCTAGCAGCAGGGCGGTAGTGCTGGAGGCCAATGAATTAATGAGCAGTTGATGTTCCTTTTGGGCCGGGGTGAGAAAAACGCAAGGAATCAAACGTTTCATACTCTGGTCCTTCCCGAAGAAATAAGCCACGTCCAGTGATCAGACTAAGGGGGAATGGCTTTATTTAGTGGTATACAATGGTTGCACACAGCAAGATACCCTCATTGGATATGTGAACTGCCTTCAGGAGATTACCAATCAGGCGAAAAGCCAAGTGTCCTCAGCTGTTAATTTCGTGTACAGTGAGCCATTTATGTAGTCACTCTCGAAACCACAACCTGGAGACGGGCTACACAACATTCTGCACTACTAGCCATAGACATGTCGAGTTGGGTGAACTTCCGAACTTTAATGAAATAACCTTAAGGATTTTGCCAAATGCCACATGTTTTGGTAAACACTGCATGATGGTGGCATACGTAACGTCCCAGTCAGTATAATCTATGAACGATTGATATTTGCGTCAGTCCGCCTCTGCTATTACCTACTACTCTACTTCTCACCCCATCAGCGCGATATAGACATTGTGTCCTTATCCTGCTTCCGTAACCGCCGGTGCTCTATATGCAAAAGCAGCAGCGACTACAGTAATGCACTGGACTCTACGGACAGACACATTTTGCATGAGTAACATGAACCTCCCAGTTTCGCAAATGCCAAATGTTAGTTGTAAATCCATCCATCAGATGAGATGTAGTTTCACTGGTAATTTAGCTCATATACTCTCGCTCTCATTTTCACGGTAAGCTTGAGTCGATAACTGAACCAAAATCATTCTTTACCTGCTGCTACACTTTGGAGTTACAAATGGCAAGAAGAATATAAGCAAATCAACTTCTACGCTTAAGCAATGTGGTGCTCAGGCTGAGTAGATACTTGTATCTAAAGCGGCCCGCTTTCCGCGAAGTAGTTTTTATTTCGGATAGGGATAGCGATTGCATAAGCTATAAACAGCCCTAAACTGAGCCTTTATTTTGAATTGTTTTATAATTTTACGACATGTTCGCCATCGGCAAGATATTCGAGAATACGGTGATTTATGTTTGGCAGCAGTGGACTTTGAAATGCAAAACACAAGTCACTCGCAACTAGGATGCAGATAATATTGTATGTGAATCATAATTCCTGAGTAACAGATGAATAATTCACACCTCTTTGAGATCACGTTCATAATTACAATGGATTTCGAATCTAAAGTGGCATGAACTCAAAGTAGCACAAAATGTAATCCTTAGATCGTTATCACACAATGACTTTCACAAGCCAAACGCTCATAACTTAGCGCTCACTAGTCCTTTCATTAGCCTGACAGAGAACACAATGCAATGCGGACGAGTGTACATAATGGACAATCAAGTGATAAAGCATAAACAGGTAAAGATGTCACCAAATCCCAATTGCGATCACTAAAATGTACTGTACTGTAA
This sequence comes from Echinostoma caproni, assembly GCA_900618425.1. Classification (NCBI taxonomy): domain Eukaryota; kingdom Metazoa; phylum Platyhelminthes; class Trematoda; order Plagiorchiida; family Echinostomatidae; genus Echinostoma; species Echinostoma caproni. The sequence continues at coordinate 50,691 of UZAN01040925.1, read as the reverse complement.
AATGATGCAAATGTAGGAGAACTAGCAAAACATATGAGAAAAAAAGAGCTAAACAAAGAGAAATGAAACCATCAGAATAATAACAACACAATTTGAACAAGAATGTTACTGATAATATTACTGGAAATTGCACGTATTGTGGGAACAACAAAAGTTGTGCAAAATGCAACAGATCGAATTGCTGACCAGTGGATCACCTATCCAACAGACTACTAATTTATGAGTTCATCTCGGTGTAAAGCGTTTCCTCATTCAAATGCTTACATTTTTCGAGGGCATATGCAAGTAAAAAGATGTGAAACGGATGTTCCGCAATTGTTACGTTTGTTTGATGAGACATCAATAAAGACATGGATGTGATGCAAACATTTATAGCTGCAAAGAACTACCAGATGGAACAAAAGTTATTTCATTCTGTTGCTTGTATAGTTAATGCACATTTTTTGATGCATTGGAACGAGCGAAACGTAAATAGTAGTCCAAAGCTTTTCGCTAACTCCTAGTGTATCGTCACTTCTTCCGAGGAACACACATAGAAACTCCCTTCCAAATAATTTTCAGAATTGCAATTATAACTGACAGGCATTTCAGTGTTTGATAAGCAATTATCGAAAAACTTTAACTGAAGCGTATAGTAAATGTCACATTTTGGATCTCAATGTATATATACTTTATGTGGCACGTAGCCGGTGGGTAATTTGGAATTCAATACAAAATAATAATATCATAATAAAAGTAATCAATTTGTAATTTCAAAAAGTCGCAATGCAGACTGTTTAAGAAGAGCTTACAAGCTATCTCGTTGCTCTCTCTATTATACATCAGATTCTATCATCGGGAATACCCGCGTTTGCACGGAGACAAAAATACAATTATTATAAAACACTTTTTGTTAATGTTGTATGGCTCATTATTGATCTAACGTTCAAATATCTTGATAGAATTTGTTTGTGATGTGCAATAACCGCAAAGTAGGGAGTAACAATGTGTCCAATTCATGGTTACGGAAGCCCTTACAGTGTTGCGATCTCCTTGCGTTATTGGAGTACAAGCTCACATGCAAGCTAAGGTAAATGGAGCGATTGGGTGAATCATTTTATTTTTAGAACTGACTCGTTCAATCCTTCAGAGTAGTTTGGCCCTAACCTGACAATAGCAAATTGAGTGAACGCTACCCCAGAGCATTCTTTTGCACTCGAAATTTATCCGTTTTCTTAGATACATAAGTGTACTCAATCGTTAGACCTTATTTTACTCGGTGAAAAACATTTTACTGGCCCATTTAAGGAGCTATTTAATAAGCCTTTTCAAAATATAGAGCCATAGCATGCAACAGAAATCGGATTCTTAACTTTCATTAGATTCCCTGAACTATTCAGAGCAGGATTTATACGCCCGTTAGGCATGAAGCCGTAATGTACGGAACGAATTTTTTGCGATTGAAAATACCTACATTTATCTTCTGAATTGGAAATTTCTGAGTCAGTATTTTCTCATTGGTTAAGATAGTATCTCTAGCACCATTACATGGCTATGCCCAGCTTTAACGCAGTCTATTTTACAAATTTGTCTTCAGTGATTTGGTCCATTATCCTCACATTTCTGATGATATTTCGGTGGCTAGCTAGCACGGAAAGGGGTATTGTTTCCGCCGAGACAAGTCCTTTAGTTCGTTTTACATCATGCTGTAATCCTTTTTACTATTCAGTGTGTTCTTTTAGTCGAATCGGCCTGATATGTGATCCAATCAGGGTTATAATTTTACTGAATTTTTCAAAAGTAATCAAGTCTAGGAAAATTCTGATGTAATTTAGCCTAGTTAATGCCTGAAACAGCCAAAAGAGGCAAGCGAACAGACGGTCCTCGTTAAGAGACAAATTTTCAACCTCATATACATTTAAAATAATCAAAATATACGGCAAACCAGAGTAACAGTTTTGACACTTGAAAATTCAAAAAATACTTAACGTATTGTATTGCCGGCTCCAGCAAGAAAATACGATGCATCATTTTTTACATGCATGAAATAGCTCCGATAACACTGAAGGTCACAAAAATCATCACAGTTTTGCCCGCTAACGCGCAACGGTTTAAGCTGTGCACAGTCAAACCCAACTTCTCAAGGCTGACAAATCACTTCAAAACAAACCAACCTATCATGGAAGTAAAGCATATCACATTGTAGAACTGGGAAAAAATGCAATATCAAGCCAACATTAAAAAACTATATGCGAAATTACTAAAGAAAACTGTCGGATGAGAAGGGCCAAATACGCTTATTGTGAAATTGTGTGTAATACTAAAGTGTACCAAAGTGTCTCTCCAATGAAACTGACAGTTTTCTTATCACCAATAGCTGCATGCAAACTAGTATAAAAACATAATTGACCACAATCACTCAAACTGTGTACAAAACTTGTAGCAGTTATTGAAAAAGCTTGAAGCTGATAACATACAACAGAAAATCCTGGTCCTTTTGACTTCTAAGCCCTGTTCACTTCATCCGATTAGAAGCCGACAAATTCCACCATACGAGATCGACTGATTGAACAAGCTGTACACAAAGCCAGGTGCCATACGTGAAAATGTAGAACTTTTCATGCAAAGGTATGTAGCATTTAAAGACCACGCACTGCAAATGAATCTGAAGCACGCCAGTGGAAAATGTATCTGTGGAATTCTAACCCAGGCTGTAGCTGAAAAACTGAATAAAAGGTTAATAACAAATCACAGTTCAAAACATGGTTTCTATGCTTTGAAGATATATTTCCATCATAACGTTTATAAACCAGAGATAAACACACTATCGAAAACATATACACCGATATCAACTTCACAATGGGAGAGAATGGAAGTCAATTTAAGTAAATGCCATGTGGACCCCAAATAGTGAATGTGTAGTTGAATGTGTCAGCAACAGTGGATATCTAAACCCTGATACAGTTTACCATAAAGCATCGCACATAAACCAAACAACGGATTTCAAAATGTATCCGAAATGACAATTTCTGCATTGTGTTGAGACCATTTGACTAAAAAGCAGGAAACATGACATCTTTTCACAACATTTGCATCGAGGAGCATAATTAAATACACTCTGCCCCTCCCGGGAGATGAAATCGTACAGTAAACGAAGAATCAGGGACAAGAGCGATTTCAGTTTATTTTAGCATGGTGTGGAAATCACCATGGGATCCCTTCGATAATACCGGGTTGAAGTCTGTCACAAACCAATTGCAATCAAAGCGAAATGATAAAACAGTAGTGAGAGCGAACAACTAAGTGATCTCTGGAATAAGTTAAAGACATTTCTCGAAACAATAGGTGGAAGAAACTGGAAGAAAGGTGTTAATAAAAATTCGTGAACATTGCCGCCGCCTCGTGAAACGTACCAAATTCACGTTGTTCATTCCATGGAGATAAACAAGGAAGACATCTGCATTGATGGAAGTCGTCATCTAAGCTCGCTAAAGAATATCTTGCAGCCTGATGTACTTCGAATCAACTTCTGAGAAAAAGCTACCGTTAAAAACAGTGGTGCATGCCAACAGCACTGAAAAATAAAATGATGCAACAAAAAGAGGGGTTGGATTGAGATTCAACGACGGATTAAATAGACCTTTTATATTTATTGATAAATTAGTATTAAAATAATAGAACAATGAACCACATCTGGAAAACGGGACGAAAATGAGGAGACAAATAAAAGTAAAGTACGGTCAAAACAAAAGCATTCAAGACATCATTTTACTGGTGATTAAAGTTTGCACAACTTTTGCAACTCAAACCGCACTAATGGATCTTTTTTCAGAAAACAGTAGATTTTTTTCCACTACGATTCCTAAGTCTGCAATCCATCACATGTCATCGTGGTTATATGACCTTCAAAACTGATTATTACGGATTTCAACTTTCAATTCTATTCTTTGTTCTGTAGATAGTAATCGGAAAACAATAATGGCATGCTACAGTACGGTTTTTTCCAGTCTCAAGTGCTTCAGCTACAAATCTCCTCCGTTAGTGCAATGAGATAGCTTGCAAAAAAGTATCAAAAAGGATATTTTTCTGATTGACATCAGTTGGCCTGTTTTCTAGCCGTCTGTGCTCAAATCTTAAAATCAGTTGATGAAACCCTGCGTTCATTTGAGGTTTGCATTTGCCTTACCCTGACACAAAAGGTTTGGAGGATTTGAAGAACTGAAACGACATAATCTTTCTCCGGACGGAACTTTGTCACCGGCAAAACGCTTTCTTTGTGGCATGGGTATGTTCTCACGGTAACAAAGTATTTAAATTTATCAGACTTTAAAGACATTATTTTTATGACGAAATGAGGAAGGTTTACTGTCAGTAGTCTTCAAGCTGTAGCTAATGTGCTATATAAGCCCATTATCCTGATAAAACACCCAAACTCTACTGTTATATCCAGATTCTCTGTATAATTTATCTTCGATTCTTATTGCTTTCATATGACATCTTGTGTCAAATCGATTCTGTTGATAGCCGGAATACAACAGTGCACTCATACAACATTAAGTTTACTCTTTGTCAGCAGGCTTGTGTGGCGCGTAGCCACAACCTTTTAGAGCATCAAGTAAATTTAGAGACAAAATATCTGATATCCCGAGCAGCTGCTTCTAGTTAACGCCATTAACGTTCTGAATGGTATACAAATACGGTTAGCTTTGTTGCGGTTCAGAGTGACTGTCAATTTGGCTTCGTAGTCGGATTAGGAGTTTGTGCCATCCGGTAAATCGGTTGCATTGATTTAATCCGGAAGTCTGCAATTGAGACTCATCGGATTAATTTTCACGTACACATTGCATGATTAGTTGGTTGGGCTGATATCCAATCAGGGTGATAACTGTAACATTGGTTGAAGCACGAATCAACAAAGCATAACAAACACACACAAACACACACGGGAAGAAAGCCATGACGTTTTGCGTAAATGTACATTCAAAAGAAATATGAGGCGTGTTTTGACTGCGCTAAGTGTGATAAAAAAATGATCTATCGTTCGAATCTAGCTGAAGAACACCGTGTTTGAGTTCCAAAGCATAACTAATTACCATCTGAAATTCGGAACCTTCTTTGATGTCACTCAAAAAGTTAGGTTGGAACGATCATAGACGACGAAAGGTGACGAAGCAATCGATTCCGTGGATGGTGATCAAAGTCAATGAAATAAGTGGTTATTCCGAACAATGAACCTAAAAGTCACGAAAGGTCACAGTTTTACTACACAATCTTCATACTTCTTTCCTCTCGCTATTTTCCCGTTTGTCGTAAAGATGTTTACCTTCGATGTTATTTACATTCTGTTTTCTTAAAATCAGGAATGGAATGATCAAGACCGATAATCTCAGCGTATTTAAACTACTTCTGATTCAGTAGGCAATGAAAGATTACGTAAGCGAAAATAGAAAAGGGTGCAGCACAGCACCTTAGACTACTCCAGAAATTGTAAGAAAATACAGAGTAGCGAATAAGCCCGTTTGCGGTCATTCTTCCACAGCCTGTAGATGAACCACCGCAAACGAGTTTGGTCGCTACTCTGTGTTTTCCAACAATGTGTAATGATGGTATATTTGGACAAAATCGTTTTTTTCCATTGACGTCAATTGGGACCTCTGAGTATTGAAACAATGGCATCCAAATGACAACTGTCAGAAGGGAATCAATCATTTAAAATGGTATTCATTTGTGAAAGTCATCTTAGGTGAGTATTACCATATGGGAAAATATCAAGTTCCATCAGGGGCTATCAGGAGCAGTAAAAGACTTTTTCGGGTAAGATGGAGTTATATCAATGTCGACCTTAGAGAAATGGTCAAATTTAACACTTTAGCCTGTTTGGAGAAACTGTTATCGAAAGGATAGACAGAAGTTCTCTACATTAATTTAACTGTGCAGGGTTTTCAGTCCTACAGTCATAACAAAGCTTTTTGCCGCATCAGATCATTTGGGCACTCTAGATACAGCGCGAATTGTTCGGAAAACCATGGGTAGGGACTCTTCATTCCCTAGTTGATCACCTTTTGTCTTTCCTTAAAATGTATGGTACTAGAGAAGGAATACTAGCATGGGAATCAAACAGCGTTTCAGTGTTTTTCATATGCAAAGAATAAGCTCCCCTTCTCAACAAAAGGTCCAAAAATCATGTTATGAGGCAAGGCGTTCTCTAAACCTCTTTTCTTGAAAACTAAGTATCCGTATGAATGCGGATGATAGCTTTTCTTCGATCATTTGAAAAGGTGTGTAATAAAGCACGTAATTCTGACTTAAAGACTGATTGTTACTCGTGTACGTTTCAACGTGGACCAATTTTGAATGAGTTATGTAGAGAAGGTAAAATAAACAAACCACAGAACTGCAGCGATCGAAAACAATGGGATTTTGAAGAGGTTGTTATTAATTTTCAAAAGTCGTTTCTTACCCTTGTTGCTAACAATTGAAGCACAATTTTTCTCATTTATCTGTTTGACTAACCTAGTTTAACCACGATTGTTCCCTGTATTCAGGTAACTATAACAACCTCGGAGGCAACTACTGATCAAAACATTGGAATGAACAGACAAACAGATAATATGTTGCATCAAATGAATGAATCAAATAATAAAATTTTGAAACACAAGTAACAGATCAAAATCAATCCTGTTCGTAGTTCGATTTCAAATTCAGTAATATACCCAATACATACTATCACACTGAAGTGATCAACAGTAGACGTGATTGGTGAAAAAATTGATCGTAGAATTGAAACATTTATATTGTCACGCGCATTGATAACGTGTTGGACACATTTCGGGAAGCAGTTTGATTCTTTTCCTCATTGGAAACACATCCTCCTCTGCATACACTGAATCGATTAAGATCTGATCGTCCGCAATGAGGAAGAATAAAAAGAACATTCTGCTAAAATTTTCAGACTACCCTTTATTCGTGTAACACTCAGTGCAAGATTTTGCTCATTGTGTTAGTCGTCATTATGGCAACGTGGCCAAGTGACGCAAATAAGTGACTATGTAATAAACTCACTCTCCTCAGAAATCTACTTTTCATTCGTCAATTAACTTGATCTTGATATGTTTTCTCTCGCTTTGATTCAAACAAGACCAAAAAAGTAGTGAGTTATGTTTGGAAAAACTAAAACTAATAAAAAATAACGGTTCCATTACGCGTAAACTACTTAGCCTGAAAAAGTTAGGGTTATGCACATACAATAAATGCCTAGTACGTGAAAGTGATGTTAACCGTGATAATATAAAGCTAAACGCGGTCAAATAACCATCTAATTACTCCAAATGGCACGCATTTGGCAAAGCAACATTTCATTACCTTGAATATAATTACAAACTGAAGTGAACTGCACTTATTATCAAGGATCGAATTTCTAATGACAACTTTTTTCAAACAAACAGTGTTCAGTACTTCAGAATTCTGTATCAAAAGAAACTAATGGAAAACCTTCAGAATGGTCTTTTACGTTTTATGATTAGCCCCCTGAACTTAAGTAACCATAGTTGAAATCGGGTTTAAATGCTGTGTGAATCACGTATACCTCAGAAATCACCCTACAAGAAAAAGATGAAGAAAAAGCTTACTACGTTGTGTCTTTAAATCGGGATTTCTGACGAGTGCAATATCGATATAGCAAACTGTTTGGCTGGCCCCGGTTGTGCTGTATCAGCTGCACATCAGAATAATAATTTGCCATCACTGTAAATGGTGTGTGAATAAAAGAAATGAAATCAATGAATTATGAATGTGATTCCACCAACTCAGTAAATTTTAATAGTCCCGTTTTGATCGGGTTTAAGTTCTTACATGTTGTTCCCGCCAAAATACTAGAATTTGTCTCCCAATTCAGACTGGTTCCGCAAGTTGAGCAAGTACATTTGATTCGTTATCTTTGACCTAATCCAACATTTGGTACTCGGAAAACTGGCTTAGTTCATAAACATTTAAGCAATTAAACTTAAAGTTTATTACGGATAAATTTACAAAGTTAATATATTAATTCTTACGGGTTCCTTACCGAACTAGTGTGGATTGACGTGCAGGTGAGTTAAACAGTTGGAACTATTATTCATGATTGTTATAAAAGGCTCATCGGTGCTTCACCAAGCTCTTATTGTAAAGAGTCTGTCACTAAAGGAAAAAGGTTTCGGAGAGTCCATCAATTTAGATTAATTCATCCATCAACTACTGCACTCTGAGGGTTCAGTGGTACATAAGTGATGAGGTAGCAATTAGTTACAGATACCTCCGCGTTCTTCTACCACGCTTTAGTCATGGATCGTAAACACCGCTGTCATAATCAGTGTGTGATCAACAGACTGTTGATAAATCCAGTAGGAACAACCTTGTCTTAAATAGCTCAGAAGCACGCTTATCTCACCCCATATTCTTCGAGGTCACTTATGATGTTCTGGCACAATTTGTGCAATACTCCAATTTCTACTCAATGGAAGCTGCCTTGTCCCGTTTTGTTCGCAAGATGCATATAAGCTCGCCCTCAAGTACATATGGAGTGTAACTAGTGAGAAGATTAGGCGCGAATCTACTTTTTCAACCTGCTATCCAATTTGATAAGCGAAAATTCATCTATGGGTCACATTCATTGCTTTTGGGAGTACAAAAGAGTTCACAAGACATATTACTGACTTAGCACATATACTTTAACAATCTGTATAATATAGTTAACAAAAGCAAAATTTAGACGAAGGAAAAGTACAGATCACCGGGGAAGGTGCTTGAGCTACGTTTATCTTATAAGGAATTATCAACTCGATCTGATACCATAACTGGTTGAAGAAACTCAAAATACAACGAAATATCAACTCTCGAGCACCGCTGTTCTCTAGCCTTCATAATATTATTAGGTAATTCAACCACTCCAGTGTTGTGAACTTGTTCAAATAGATCGCCTACAACGCGGAGGCTGAATCCATTGACTTATTCCAGTTATTTGATGCAAGTATCAGGTTTGGACTTTACCGGAAGAAATCCATTATAAGTCAATTACAGAACATTATACATCCTCAAGTTCTCGATCAGAAAATAGGCCACAGCTACTCCGAAAGATTTTCACATACAAAAGTTAAACAACGGCTCTGGGTACCATATTCGTAGGCCATAATTTGGTAACCCAAAGAGAGATGGATCCAAATAAAGAATCGGCCTTTATTAGAGCCGAGAATGTCCAAGTGAGCCGAAAGTCGACTGAGAAGGATGGAACAACTGGGGAGATTTAGTTTGTCTGCGTAAGTACATCGATGAGGCAGAGTCAACATGTCATTAAATAATCTGACTCTGTATATGTAAAACAGTGGTTTGAATTACGCCTGTTACGTGAAATGAAGTTTTAGACGTTTCTGAGACTCTCCTCATAAACGAAAGTCTTTCGTAATGCCCAGTGGTGTCAACGTTCAAGAAAGATTAGTCATATGAATGTAGTCAAGTCAGTCGAAGTTTTCTTATAAGAATAACATTCAATGACACTAAGCCTAAACTCAGCAAAAAACGTCTGCATCAAACTGGTTTTGCAACGTAGCTATGTTTCTGGGTGAACCGCAATACCCTTATTCGGTATAACAGTATAGAAGTTAAATTAAAAATCATAGGCACGAAACTTTAATCTATCCTCTATTAAATGAAAATATGATTGGAAATGTAAAATAATATTATAATAAGCCCGTCTGATATTTAGTGATGAATATCTGTTACAGGAATATCTAAGAGGTGCCTCAAAGTCTCTGTCACGGAATGACCGCGTAACGTCATACTAACTAGGTTTAATCAAACGAAAGACAATGGTGGTAAAAAATTATCTTGATTAGATACTAGTTTAAATTTGTGATAGCATTTCTTTTTTATGAAAATCCAAGAAGTTGAAATTTCATTTAGGCATTCGACCCGACTATTTTCAAGATGCCCTAAAGGATTATTGGTGCTCACCCAGAAAAGAAAGTACCACCAATCTTCCCCGAACGGGGGTTGTACTAAACTTTTGCCATAGTGCGTTAAACAGTTTATAACATTTCCAAAATCAGCTCCAAGTGATATCTGAAAAAATAACAACGACTGGTTAAGTCTTGCCAACCATCTTCCCACGTAATCCTTGCAGGTGATGAATTAGCTTCTAGGTTAAACTCTTCAAACTTTTTTACATGCATCAGTTAAGTTAAGTGTATCCCTGACATCATTGACAATCAAAATGAGATTGCTATAACAATTGGTGACTGTTCATACTACTGTTTATTGTGTTTAACTTTTGACTGCACTAAAATCCATTATTGCGACAAACAAGGAAAATGTCTATGGTTTTACGCAGCTTTCCCCAAGCAGGTGACTTCTTATTCAAGATAACTAGTCCATACGTCTTTACACGTTTGATGGTTGGTAAATAGCTGCTTCAAAATGGTCTGAAAAAATCGAGCCCGCATAAGCAGTCGGTATGCACAAGAGTAAATTCACAAGCTGGCATCAAGTTGTCTGTACAAGAATAATTCATCCCGATATTGTTGGCTTTAGTCTTTTTCGTCGCACGGGCGACAGAACACAGCACAATGTGCGACAGACTCAAACGATCGGGTAAAATACAAATATCATCATCATCCTCCCTCCTTGATTTTCTCACTGGTAAATGCAACTGATTCCACTCTTCCGCTAGTTGATGTCGGACCAGGCTGGTGATCTTTGAGTTCAGTCGTAAAGCATGAATTGTTGGTAACTGTAAGAGAGTGCCGGCATGTTCTACTAATCCGAGAGTTAGTCACCATGCAGAGAATTCCGAACAACTCTTCTTGTTGCATGAAAGAAATCATTGATAAAAAACTAACTTTATTCAGTGAACGTTTTGCGATCGAACGGGATGTGATTATCAATCAATATTTCGCCACCGAGGCAAAGGGTAATATTTAAGTTGGGAATCCCTCTCTGTTCCTGTAAGATAGTTGTATTTTAATTGTAATTACAATTAGTTTTTCAGAATTTATTTGAAAAAAACAACAGTAATTCATCGGTAAATTCAAATGTCTGGCAGTGATGTATCACAGTCTCTATCAGTATCCAATTTCATTCTAACACTTCCCTCATCACTAGCAGAGTTAAAATGAAATTGCGAAACAATTCACAAGGCAACCAGAACTGGTTGCTGAAATTCAACACTAGCTTGAATTCCTTAATTTGTTTAGAGTAGCCCATCACTGCCTACAAGTTACCCTCCTCTCTGCAAGGTTCTGATCCGGTGCAGGAAACCATCGAGAATAGAAACTTTATCAAACTGAAAAAATAGACAAACCTCTTAACTGATTGTGTGATCTCTTCTCGTTTTGAAACCAGGTGCCGGAATAGGTGAAGCAATCTTCGCTGTGACACCGATGGAGACTGTCAAAGTAAAATTTATCAACGATCAGACGTCAAGAAATCCTCACTATCGAGGTTTCGTCCACGGAGTTCGTTCAATCGTTCAGGAATATGGTGAGTGTCATTCAAATTTTATCACTAATGTTTGTTAGCAGCAATTCATCTGATTATCGTGATCTTCTGCACTCCAGTAAAATTCATTTTCAGCGACCAAGTTCAACAGATTGTCGATGATACTTTTGGCGATATGATTTGATTTGAGTGAAAGAATTATTGTTGTTTTGGAAAGTGTTTCACTTATTACCAGAATAACCTTCTCAGTTGGTGCTGTAATTATGAAAGCTTATGTTTTCTTGGCATTTCTTCTATTGGATAAGATAAACAGCATCATGTAATAATTCATGTTTTGCTTGATTGAAACTAAGGGATAAAATCCACATTGATCGAATTTCCGTAAAACGTGTAGTGCTTACAGAGAATTATATCATGAAAAAAGACAATAATCTAACAAACTTCTATTCCTTTCTCATGTTTTCATCACCTCGCGCAGTTTGTTCTCAATTTGATTTAGTTTTCAAATTTATTAGGCATAGCACGAGTACGAAACCAACCCCACCACCCGCTCGATTCTTTATAAACCAAATTCCGGTGAATAGACAGTAAATATTTTACGTTTAAACAGTTTTTAGTTCCAATTACTGTGCAATCTTAGAGATTTTGGGTTTGATCGATGTAGCCAGATGTTTTGAGCAGTCAGTCCTCAACGTGTCTTTTGGAGAAAAACATTTGAGTTTCTTGAATAAACTAACGTCTATCTTGTTTGAGTAAACAAGTCCGGACGGCTCAATTTTCCGCACTGTTTCTCGGTATATTTACCACTGATTTCGTGCAAATCAGTGACTCACTTCCATTCGAGGTCACGAATCAGTTAGTCGCTTGTTTTGCTCTACCGTTCTCGCTTCGTTTCCGAACTGTTCCAATTTTCCGTTTATCCAACTACTCAATTGATTCGCCTGGTCGGTTTGCCCTCCTCAACTAACCTGTCCCACCCAAGTTCGTGCCACAATTCATCGCAAATATCATCACCCGCTCTCTATCTCCGCGGTTCGCAATTATCGTCAAAAGGAGAAAAGAATTGATCTGTTTCTCTGAGGATGAACGTTAAAGAAACACGTAGTGCGTGAGCAAAAACTAACCATTCCTTATTTATACTCAACAAAAAGCAAAAGTAAGAATCAAAAAGCATTTCAAAACAAGAGGATAATGGTCATGATTCGCCCTAAAATTGAACCCTTGATTCCTTAGCTCAGTTCAGATGAGTTGAACAGACACGTTTGCACGACTTGTTTTATCTTAACTACGTTTTACATTTTATTTATACGTGCAGTTTTGTTATCAAATTTGATGACGCAAACCAGCACCAATGTGTTATCACATCGCGGACAAGCCGAAGAAACACAGCTAAATGATCCTCAAGTAGAGTGATACATTCTGTGGGATACTAAATGAGAAATTAAATATTAGGTTTACCAGCACGACAACAAACAGTCATTTTTGTACAAAATAGACGGACAAATATTTTGCATTGGGAATCACATAGTTTATTGATATTAGGTTGTTGTCCAAACTGATAGCGGATTCCTAGTAACGAAATATGAAGGGGCATTCAATGTGAAATTGCCTCAGAAACGTTTGGTTAGAGTGGTGACTAAAACTTTTTTAATCTGTCCCATAGAGAACTCGATTTGTACGACTCATGTCTCTTACCGTAACTTGTTTCGGTTGACGAGCGTTTCCGCTCTCAACGCTGGAACGGGATCCATGAAACGTAGTTTTGGACCTTATCCCACTACGTATTCACTGTTTTGTGATTATCAAGGCAAAAGCAACGATATGCATTTAATTACTGTTCAGTTTTATTTGAGTTTTACTGCGACCAATTTTGTTTCATACCGCAGTAGCCTTTATCTATTCCATCCTTTCTTGAAGATCAAGTTATGCATAGACAATACGATTAAAAGAACCACCACGTATAATACAACAATCTCCCGCGACCAAAATAAAATAATTTGTTTTGCGGTTAAACCATGAATTCTTGAATATGCATATGCAGAAAACAGTGATTTCCTTTCTCCGTTGATTGTTTCATATTTAAAATCATGCAAAAAAAAACAAGCAGAATATATGAATTGTTTTAGGTTTAGTTTAATCACCATAAATGCACTAGTGTCTCAGTCCCACCATTAATTGCTCACAGCATAAATAGTTTTCGCTGCCGGATGGGTCGACTTCATGTAAAATATCCACGCAGGAGTAAGATACAAGGCAGTGTTTCCAGCACGGTTCTATTTTTTTTATAACTTGTCCCATTAATCTGGAGGGACAAGCGAGTTCACGGAAACTCGGCCGCGTTTTTTGTGATTGAACCTCGTACGGTTTGTACTCTAAAGTTCATCCTGCAAGGCAACAGAAATATTCCTTACGAGCGTTTCGTTTGCCTCGTCCACTTCGGATAAATAGTGCACCATAAAATGGAGTGACCTCAGCGACGAATGAATCGCGGTCTGCTCCGCAAAATTCAGTCAGTTCGTATAAGTAGTATCTTAATTCAAGGGAGGTGAAAAATGTTCAGCTTTTCATGCGATATTTATGGAAATAAAATTTAAAAACAGTAAACAATTAATCAATCAATTATTTTAACTAAGGAAGTCACTTTTGTAGGAACTTTTCCATATCGTACAAACGAAAGGTGCGAAGTATAAAAGAAGAGAACTACGATACACGTAGATACGACCAAAAAGGTTCGAATTTTGACCGTGTGTAAGATGTATATACAGATTTTAGAAGCTCGATTTGTGATTGTAGTGGTACTTTTATATTAACTTTTACCATGTATTTAGGTGTCTATCGACGGCAGCGTTCCCAAACGTGTCTCTAGTTACGCCAGTACAGTTATAAATGTTTTTTATGGATCTTTCCAAAAATTTAAATAATGTTCAACCAATAGAGGAAATAATCAGAAAGCAATACAACCAGTATATGAATATGCATAAATTGGCATATATTTTCAACTTGTGGGCAACAAAAACGATTATTAATCTCAGCGAGAAAAATGAAAGCTTTGTATCGTTGCAGGATGTCTCTCGAACGTGCAGGGATGATTGAATGCGTTGGGTAAGTAAGTCTGTTACCAAACGTTCAACCTCGGTCGATGTTTGTATGATTTCATGATTAGCAAAAAGAGGGAGTGGCCTGTCTTCAAGGGATCTGTATTTATTCATCAGTTAACAGGAAAAACAACATCCAGACCTTTTACGGCAGCCAGAAAAAAGGGACGAGATAGTGACCAGTTTTCTAATAACATCTAACTTGTTTTCAGGTTATCAGGTTTTTTCAGAGGTGAGCACTTCATTTACCGATAACAAATCGGTGACTGATTTTTAAGCAATACATAACAAAGGAAAAGCAAACAGTTTAGCTCCAAGGGGGAGAAATACCGGGATAAAGGCTGTCACCTGCAGAACACGTGACGAGATATAGTGAGTATATAAATGTAGATATAAATATAAATGTTTTTACTTCCTTTTTTGTTTATGAAGTATACAAATGTACAATGAACATTCAGGAAGGAGGCCACGGGCACGTAAGATACAGAAAATGGGAAGACGGCCGGTGTACTGTTTGAAAGTAGGAACCTCCACGGTGTTATTTCGACCATCTCACAACTTGACGGTTTGTGTAGTGAATTTATTGCTGTGAACGCATGTAAGGATCAATTGATCTACAAGAAATCACGGGTAAACGTGCAAGTTTCTATCTGCAATATAATTGTCGAATTGATTGAACAATACTAATCAATCAAGATTACTGAATGCGTTTTGTAATCGAAGAACATCATCACATGTAGAGCTGAACTTAATGTGAACAGAATAAGCAACAGCAATAAATGTGGAGCGCGAAGGGCAATGAGCGGTGTCAGGTTATCCCCCGCAAATTTTGTAACAGTGAACCCTTGCAAGTCTCTATAATCATTTGACCATGATTGCTTTGCATGCGATGGGACGTTGTTCTAAGATTCTCTTATCGACACAAGCGTTATCTCGACCGATTTCCAAATATCATAAACGTTTCCACTGCAACTGATAGATTAACAGCTAAATCCTTGAGTACCATGGGGGTAAAACACTCGGACCGCAAGTTCTATCCTAATTCTCCTTACCTGTTGAAGGACCGTGGCCGGTTTGATAGTTTCGTGGCGGCTTGCAGCTACTTAAGGCAAGCACAAATGTGCATTGAAAAATTTGGATGAACTCCAAACGGTGTTTTGGAACAGCGAAGGTTTCTTTTCGTTTTATTTGGTAATTATTGCTGTCACATGCGTTTGTGACCTTCCTCTGAGCTACGGAAACTGAAGTTGCCTAGGATGGTATCTATGTAGGCACTAATTCTGGCTTGTGATTTCAGAATTGATCAACCAGGTTTACCAGGATGTTCCTTCGGAGTTTTCAGATCTTTCCTTTTCCTTCTCTGCAACAGAACAGTGATGGTAATGAATAGATACCGGTGTAGATGAAGATAGTTTGAACGGGGCAAGAATGATTAAACTAAAAATTAAGATATTCATTGGCATAATCTGGGAAAGCAGAAGAGGTCCCGCCTGAAACTGTGGGAGATGTTTCACATCACTCAAAAGTTTTAACTTCTCTAGTTTGTCTGATGAACAGTTATTCCGACTGATTGTTCTTGATAGTCCCGGCTTGTCTTACATTATACATTTGGACAACCTTCCTTGATATACTAATTACAGGCAGTTAGAAGCAAGCGTTCCTAAACCACCGGAAATTGTGGTCCGTTGACAAAAGCAAACTCCTTATATGCATCAAATCTTGGGGGAAAATTTACGAAAATTTCAAAACCACTTATGGTCAAACCGTGTTTATTAAAATCACTTACAAATAATCACACTAAATCACGCAGGTGGACAAGTTCGCAAAATTTGTTTAGTTCACTTACCGACACCATTAGGCACCGGAACAATGTGTTCAAGGTGTATGGAATGAAAGACACCCAAACATTTGTTTAGAGTTCTTGACTTTCTCCACCACTTTTTGCCGAGTATTCGTAAATCAAGGTAATTGATTTGCTCCAGTTGCTGCTAACCAAACTGACAACATTTCTTCCCCGCTCACGGACACTTATGGGGCAGTTAGCTTAATCCAAAGTAAAACATCATTCAATTTAATTGGACAACCAAAATTCTTGTATCATGATAAGTCTTATATTTTATGTGATATCTATTCGTTCTTCAGCTCTCCTATTAAGGAACTAATGGTTTTTGTTGAAAATTGACCTAAATAGTGTCATTTATAAAGCTCTTCAACTGTGCGAAACCCGAGTGCGCTATCGAGCGCTGCTACAGATCGACGACGACGACGACTTATTTAGTGAGCTTAGGTTCACTTTACCTACCTGTTTGACTGCCAATACCCGTATTTCTTCTCACGTGGGACACAGAGGAGTTACATCTAACTACTTCAGTCTTGTTCAATCCAAGAGTGTTCTCTAACAAGGCCTTTCCACAATAAAAAACAAGCCGAAATTCTTATTACCCCATTAGAATATGGTTTATTTTCGCAAGAAATCAAACGAAATAGATTTCAAGTAACGACGGACTGCTAAACAGCTGATCTTCGTGGAAGAGTGAGCCTAAATTTAGGTTATATAATCCATCTTGAGGAAATAATTCATATTGATGATGTCGTCCTTGCAAAACATTTCCTTTGTCCCGACTGGATTGAGCTTCAATTCGGTTTCCATTGGTAAGCAATATGCCTGGAGTACTTCGAAAACAGATACTCTCAAAACAAGCGAGAGCAACAATAATGATAAAATAAATATCGTGATGCCTGTGTGATATAGTAGTGCTCATTTTGGTGAAGGGAGTAAACAGGTGGCCCGGTGGTAACGTCACCAAATTATCACCCCGGGGATGCGCCGTCGAATTCCACCACTACCGCCTGACTTTCTCCATTGTGTGGTGAATGGCATCCCTTTGATTGGCCGCTTCCTGTTACTGAAAATGGTATCTTTGTACATTCAATAAAATGAAAAATAGATGAAAAGTAAAAGGAAAAGTTTAGCTCATATTAACAAAAAAAAACAGTTAACAGTTTAACACGTCCTAATCGACCAGTATTCCGTCAAATGTGAGAATAATAATACTGCGGAAAAAACAATAAATTGCATCATAATTCTTCAAGGGTTATTGTATTTTACAAAACGTTTAGCCACTAATTTCGACTATTAAATGATGAATGTATGTTTTTTATCAAATTATTGAGTTCCGATGTGCGTTTTAGTCCAGCCAAATACCGTTTCCCTCTTAACCTTACTTTATTTGTTTTCCCATTTATTACCACCTGTGTAAATTTCATTAAGACTAAATTATTTCGTGTTGCTGGCCTATGCAGAACTTTCTAGTTAAGAGATTAAAGCTAGGTCATGCAGATACGGACTATGAAATTAATAATTGTNNNATAATTGTTCCTTTCACATTGTTGAAATAAAAACTTAGAGTAAAAGTATTATGGTAATTATATAAGTCTTCATCGTATGTTCAAATGTTATATCTATGTGTACTGAGTAGGTCGATCTCGAAGATCTGTTGTCTGAGCATAGACGACGGCGACGGCTGAATAACCGAGTAAGTATATATTGATATCGTACGCAGTATCTATCGAGTATAATACTCTCCTTCTACGTACATTCAGATTATCCTCATTTTTACCTGTTGGTTAAGGTTGCTCTCAGCCCATTAATCAATTATTCATTGATCAAACAAATTTGTATCGCAATGTAAAGAAACCAAAGTGAGCAGTCACACAGATGCAAACCGACTACTATGCAAACCGACTTGGGGGGCCAAAATACAAAGATTAAATTCACCTCGCAGATGTGCAAGGTTATTGATTCTTTAGGCTGAAACTGGAACATGCTGTTATCATTTTGCGT
Organism: Echinostoma caproni; assembly: GCA_900618425.1. Taxonomy (NCBI): domain Eukaryota; kingdom Metazoa; phylum Platyhelminthes; class Trematoda; order Plagiorchiida; family Echinostomatidae; genus Echinostoma; species Echinostoma caproni. The sequence goes on along the minus strand of UZAN01040925.1, from coordinate 32,307 downwards.
ATACTTTCGAATACTTCCTACATTTTTGTCTTGTTGATGGTTTGACGGAGATAGAAAACGCTCAATCAAAAGCAACCTGTTGAGATGTTTTGCATCTGCGATGTGTGATCAAAAGTGAAAAGCAACTTGCGTCAAACAAGGGTGCAACACCCGGAGGATTATGGCGATGTATGCTGCCAAAAAAGGTTTTCGCGCACTCTTAGGCTAGCGAACGGTAAATTTTGAATACAATAGGTATATGGTGGTTTTCTGTTATCCAAGGTGATGATGGGCAGTATTTAAACCAGTCGATCGATATGTATTTCTTCAGCTTCGTCAAGTTTATAATTTGTCGAGTCAGCATTTTACGTGAAACTTACATTCAAGTACAATATATCTTATTCCAAGTAGCGCTACCACTCCCTGACCGTCGGAGAAGCAATTTTAGTAAGAAATTACATGAGAGTAATGGGTGATTTTTTTTACAATAGGAATGTTTTCAATCAAGTCATAACCATGGAGGCTACTGTTGTGATGCACAAAGTGAGATAACTGCATTAAGCTCACAAATGTTAGTTCTGCTATGCGTTTATAAAGGAAATGATAAACTCAATGAGTATTTCCATCGTGACATTAGGAAAACACTGTAGCAACCAAATTTGTTTTCGATAACTTCCTACTCGAGTTAATATAGTTACATACAGGGTTCAAAGTTGTCAAACTAGCGTAATAGTCTGATATGATGAATATGATTGGTTGATTGTGATCTCATTGTGGTTTGGAAATGAAAGGGCATGGTTTTTTCATTACCAAATCCATTATCACAAGATCACAATCAACCAATCAAATTCATCACATCAAACCACTACACTAGTTTGGCCATTCTGAACCCTATGTATGACTGTATAACTGTATTAGCCCTAGGGGGAAGTTATCGAAAATGATGCTCAGTTTGATCATTTTTGTGGTGGCAGCATGAGTAGTATGCTTCCGGCGAGGTCCCGGTTTCAATCCCCGGTTGAGTCGATGGATTCACACTGCTG
>UZAN01040925.1:15343-30872 GCA_900618425.1 Echinostoma caproni | reverse complement strand
TCACACTGCTGATTAGACACAGGCAGATTAAAACGGCTGCCTAGTACTTTGTAGATTTTAAGTTTACGCGTCACTTGCTCTAGTTAGACACGGCGAAATTCTTGCTAGTTTTATACAATTGTCCATTAATATAGTCTTATGTGCAACCGAATATGCACTATCAAGCCACCGGAATAACCGCATGCATGTTCAGCCGCAGGCATCTCTTCGATTATTCATTATGTTGGTCATCAACGTTGTGTAATTTGAAACAGTCAGTCATTTCTCACTTATAAACACACATACAAAAGCACAGTAAGACCTGTTTTGTCACCCTGATCAGCTAGGCGAAGAAGGGTTGAAAGCTATGTGTAGATTGATTGGTATCCAACAGAGCTTGCCTNGCGATGCAGATAGACTAAAGATGCCTTGTTTGTTTTTATGTCGCACATGCAATGTAGAATCTGTATTTATGACAGAAGAAAAGTGTTATTTCTCAGGAGGAAGGAGATATAATCAGGTTATTCTATTTACCACAGATGAAAACATCAACTGGCAATTAAAAAATTGGCGCAATATTGTGAAAGCGAGTACCAGTTGATTGGCATTCAACGATTCCATCAATGCAGAGCAGATCCAAGAAATAACGTATGCATCTAATATGAGCATGTTATCCTGCACAGTACTTCGCTACTATTTCAATCCATTTCGTACTTTTCACTAGTAAACTATTTGTGAGGGTTACTCATCTATTTATCTATGGCACCCTCATTATACCTTATTCAACACTCATCTCTTAATGGAAAGATGTCTCGCGGCTTACTGATGCAAATATTTGTCCGATAGCTGCTCTTAAGCGGTCGAATCACAGACCACCAAATTGCGCTATGATGTTATATCGTAAAATGTTTATCAGATTATCAGGAATCTGGCGACCGGAAGTGTACATCTGTATTAGTAGATTTTGATCGAAAACAAATTTCTGAAATTCTTTGAGATAAGTTGAATGATTTTTAATATAACAATCGACAAGCAATAACCTGACTCGACTAAAAAAGAGCAGATCGTATCTCTTCAACTATGCACCTATATAAACGGCTCTCTTTGAGATTATTTAGAAACTGAATCGTCAACTGATGGGTATGGCAAATAAAATAGTAATTCTGAATTTCAATTTATTCAAAACTCTCCTGCTTAGTGACTCACTGAGCCTCTACAAATCAAATGCGAACGCTCTATTGACAGGTGAAATAAACTTTTCCTGGTCTTCACTTGTTTGCATTTTTGGACGACTCCATTTTCGTTCGAGGTTGGTTCTCATTTGTTATAGGACCACAATAAATTGTTCGTATGATATGAAAAAAACTTCCAGAGTTTTGGATGTTACTTGATTGATTATTTTTCACTAGGAAGAGGAATTTTATTTTCTTCCCTTTATGTATTTTCAGTTTTTTTTCCTATCATCAGCCTTTTCATCAGTTTCTACAAGAACTCGATGAACATTTTATTTTAATGACATCTTCATCGCTTTATTGTTTTGGAAAACGATGTGTCAAAACTGAAAGCATCCAATTACCGAATTCTCACAACCACATTGATAGACACTCAACTTTTCTATCAATGTTTTGGTGATCTAAGCCAGGTATTTTGAACCAAGCTAGTAATTATGCTTTGCAAAATCGAATGTCCCAACTTATTGATTGTCAACTGAAAACAGTGATCATATGCGCAAGTATTTGGCCCGTCATAAAAACAATAAATGAGACGAACCTACCCTAACAAATCTTCAAGTTTGAAAAAGATGTCAACTTTAAATCGGAGTACTTATATTAAAAACTGAAAACTTTACTCCTTAATATATACAAAATAATAATTTTTTATTATGCTCATGCATGTGAGTGTTCTTAGATACGTTTCGGGTGCAATCCAATTATTGGAATGAAATGGGTACCGTTCAAATATTTCAAGATAATTCTTTGTTTCTCGTGCCTTAGAATTCAAACGTTTCATCCGATGTAGCAACTTTTATCAGGAAAACATTATAAACGTGGGCTGAATAAACAAACCTTGTTGCTCAACTTTCCCGAAAACAAGTATTTCAATACAGTCATCATGAAAAGATTTATCCAAAAAATGAAAGCAGCAGAACGGCTGGGAGAATCGATATCTCGGGAAAAACCTTGAATAATTCAATTTTCGGAACATTTATTCACTCATCTAATTTTTTTGCATGAAAGAACATAATGCGATCAAACAAATGGCAACAGTTGAGGTCAAGAAATGTTTCAATCTACAGAGAAATTAATAGGTTGATCCTCGAACATTCTGAAGATGTTTGTCATTGTCACAGAAGATGACATCAAATGGTAGATGAAAAATTGTTAACTCACCTATGAGAAAATTGTTGAGCTCATTATATGTGTGCCGCTCAATTCTTTTTATCACATGGCAAGTCTTCGTCTATAAGAGCAATTGCTACTTACTGTCCATTCTGTAGGATATAAATTACGATGGAATTCAATATGTCTTTCAGTCTCTCTAGCAATAAAGCTGTTTTCAGAATAAGGATCAAAAAAGGCAGTGGTAGATCTTTTTTCTTAGATCTGCACGTTTCCTAGTGCGTAAGTCTATCTTGATTGCTTTTGGGTTTTATTTAACTTAAAAATCTCATCTATTGCCCGATTTGAAGGAATTGGCGGCTTATATAAAGGTGTGACCGCAACAATCATGAAACAAGGTAGCAACCAAGCCATTCGTTTCTTTGTTATGGAGACCCTGAAGGACTATTATCGCAAGTATCGAGGAGATCAGACCAGTGGATTGCCCGTATCAAAACCACTCACAGGATTGTTTGGCATAGTTGCAGGAGCTGCCTCAGTGTATGGTAATACTCCATTGGATGTGATCAAAACACGAATGCAAGTGAGTCACTTCATTTAAGTATGCTCTTGGTAATATCATGCGAAACTTTAGAGGCACTTTACTGTCATCTGTGCTCATTTCTATGGAGAAAAAATACTGTGGTTTCCTCCAATGATCTGAGACGACTATAAGATATCATCTGCAACTTCTTTTATTATTTATCCTACTCCTCGGTTTTACATTAAAGTTTTGATCGTGATACTCACTGATAAAAAGTTGCTTGCCTCAAATGAACCTTTTGGACACAAATCGGTCTTCAGATAACGACAATCTGTCCTCTTCACGTCCCACGCCTATCTGCACAATCTGAGGCGCGTCCCATCGCGCATAACCTCCAATTGACGGTTTCACATTCGGTGTCACGTTATTACTTCACCTGAAAAATTAAGGGTGTGTGTTCGGCAATCGAATCATGATAGAGTATTTCTGGATTGTGTAGATTTTTCTCCTTGTTTATTCACCACGGCTAACACTATGCAATAAGGTTTGGTGGTGTCCAAGTAAATTTTGTTTAAACAATGCATGTGCTCAAGGAACTAACATGATTAGATAGAACGTAGAGCCACTTCAAACATCAAGAATCCTAACCTCCTGTACGATTTGCATAGTATTAATTAACTAAAACGTAATTAAGTTCCTATAAGTCGCATTGATTAGCCCCGGTTTGTTCTATTCCATCTGATACACACCACACGCAATATTCTAGCACTAAAATAGCCATCTCCGCGAATCATGGGGATTTCATAAAACCCTGGTGATCTTAAAGAATAGAAGACAGATTTTTCTCATTTCCAGCTCCCAAACATTCTCTCAAATCGACAGGCTTATGCATCATTGCCTCTATCCGAACCAACTTCATTTCCCAATATGAGACGAATGTTTTGTTCTGACTAAAAGGACATTTTTGTTTTAAATTGACATTCGGTCTGACCTGTTGTCTTTCGATATCTTTGAAAAGTCTCCTTTCAACCAACCTTTGTATGGTCGCTGCCCCCCCCCTTCCTGAAGGTTGACTGTACATTTTTATACTCAATAAATAAAAAGGAAGTAAAAAGAAATTTCTTTTTATTTATTAATTTATTCAACTATGTTAGTATGTTCTCGTAGGCGTAAACAAAAGCATTGCGGTCTCTCATGCTGCTGATCGACATTTCTCTATTTTGTTTTGATAGCCCAAGACCTATGTTCCGTGTTCTCTCTAAAAGGAACTGACAAATTTATTATAAAAAGAAGCGAAACCTCTAACATACATGTGTGCATTTTGTTTTCCTGATACTATAGATTTCAATGATTTTACACAACTAATTTGATGATAAATCCATCCATTAGTTACAGATGAGCAGCCTCTCTTGATTATTAGTCGTATTAACTGGCTAAAACGTCTCTTCAGCCTCATGTACCGTTAAACATATAGCTACCACCAAGTCAACAATATTCGCTACCTAAGTGTGACTATTCCCTAAAAATGTTCCCATCGAAAAAAAGATTGAACTCTGAGTTAGGTATTTATAAAGGTAATGGTGCAGGCACGAACTATTTTAGTTCCACATGTAAAACGAATATTCTGAGTTTAATAATCCTATTTGACAATCAGACATTCTCCTGGCAATGGAAATTTTAACATTGATCCTCATAAGATACATGTTTAAAACAAACTTGAAGAGTTGTTCTTATATTTTGTCTGTCTCTTCACTAAAAGAAAACCATCATCAAATACTCAGCCTCGCTCCTAAGCCAAAACAATTAAAAACGTGATTATTTTAATATGGAGAAGTATGAAAAATTGGCTAGGTCTTTTACAGTGATCCTGTTTAATATGCATACGAGAACAATAAAGGATTTTATTTTTAATATAGGATGAATTTTCTCGTGTAGAGAGCGAACTATGCGGAAATCGAAGAGATTAAACGCACAATACAGCGTTTGTAATTTAACTGTCTCAATAGCAGCAGAAATTCATCTACCTAACCGGAGATCGAATCCGAGAAAGGTAACGGAACGCTGCCCGGCTCATCTTCGTAAATACACAATTCGGACAAACAACAGTAGTATTCTTTCGCACCAACTCGGTGGCAAACTTTTACGGTAGGTGCAGTGACTACACCTAGGAAACCGCTACTAACCCCAGGACTTCACAACGAATAACTATACAACAGTCTTCCAAATACAATGAGAGGTGTGGAGATTAGAATCTCAGAATTCCAATATTTCAAATTGGTCTTTTTATGACTGCAGCACAAATAGCTTTTCAGCGGTTCTGATTCATCCAGTTCTTCTAAACCACAACATAACGTGATAAAGTAGTCCTCATAAATAAATTTTTAACTGTGGAACTTTGCTGATCTATAGCCATACAGATGAAAATTATTAAGAACATGCGAAATGCAAATATGCAATTTCAAGAATTGAAATCATATATTTTTCAGCTTGAAAATCTCAGTTCACCTGTTTTCAAATTTTGTGAACCTTGTCCAAAACTCAAAAATCACATCTTTCCGAAATCTATGCTTCTCCCGTCAAATCAATCAACAATCACTTGTCGGAAATATTCGCTGTTTTCCGTTGTTGTTTCTGCAGCACCAAAAAGCAGGAATATTTCAGGGAGATAACCCAAATTGCTTAAACGTTAAATACAAATGAGTGTATCTAGGATGCATCATTCTAGATGCAATTTTGCAAGAGTCCAAGAATAAAGTAAAAGCCTTCGTTGTTTGTGACAAATAACTGCTACGAAATCAGTATAAATCAATTCGTATAATTTTATTTCCACCAAAGTCAGTTAGAGTGATCACGTTTTTAAAAGGGTGAACTATTTTTCACATTTTTATCGGGCATTGCTTCTGATTTTACTGTCGGACGAGACATTCGTCAGCACGCTTGTGAATTCCAAAAAGGTGAAATCCTATCCAGAGGGATTCTTTTCCATGTCAAGTTACAGCAGCCGAATCTGCTGCAAGAAAGAACAAGGTTAACGGTTGTGTCAATTGAATTGTTTTATACACTACGAAATACATCGTTTGCTATACAATTACTGAGCTCACAACCTGAGCTGCAACCATGAGTAGAAAGAGGCATTTTCAGTTTATTTATCCAGTTATCCAAGTTTTCCAATAACTTATTATCATTAAAGTCGTTTACCACATCTTCTAACATCCACAGATTGCATCGAGTTACCTGATCGCACAATCTCTTTGACTTTAAAGATGGATTATAAGTGACTCACATTTGTGTTTCTTAATAAGTTAAATTCAGCAATTATTGACACCATCTTAAGTCAAAACTCTGTCGGCTGATATTGCCTTTTGTCCCGAAAACGTCACTAATAGTGGTTGTTTCCTCCGCTTCCATACAAACTTCATTAAGTCAGCAAAGTTTTCATTAGAATCAGTCATTTTCTTTCAAACTGCTTAATTTATGCAACTGACTCACAGTGAGCCGCGACGTATCGTCAAGGCATGATTTTTTGTTTAATCTGCTCATGGACAGGGTGCGAGCTAAAATGCGGTCCGCTGCTGTTTGCAAACATTTTCCCATTTGCCTGACTTGATCCTATTAGAATGGTCAATTTGTTTTGAAAGCAACCAATGAGGAAAGGATAACCTCATATCTGATTTCGAAAGTTGACTTGCCAGTCTATTTTTTGATCAACACCACTAGAACAACCATTTATTTAATTGTGGACCCTAACACTTCCCCTTTACGTAATTATGGATTTTTGTGCAGCCTTTGTTTCTGTCTATAAATTGTTCAACCAATGGACCGTAAAGGAATTCACGGTGCTGGCCCGGCGGTAACGTCACCAAATAATCCCCTCGGGGATGTGTTCGAATCCCACGACCACCGCCTGAATTTCCCCATTTGTATGCTGAGTGATAGCCCTTTGATTGGCGGCTTCCTCTTTCCTGAAAATTGTATCTTTCTATATTCAATGAAAGGAAGTAAAACGAAAAGAAAAAACGCAAAAGAAAAGCAAACGAGGGCCAAACTTATGATAGTTTCCAATTCACTGAAATCAGAAGAATCTCAAATGTGAGCCTCATGCCTTCAGAGAGCAGCACGATCGAGGAAACTGGGCGTCTCCTTAATATTCATTTTTTTAAAACACCGCAATATGTGTCCCTGAACTAAATTGGAATGTTTTAACATACTATAGTACTAGCCTACTGGTCACAAAATGTTTGTGACGTGGAACAATTCTCATTGTGATATGTTAAAACTTTTAGGTAGTTGCAATTCGTCGTATGCGGTAGGCCCGGATGATTTACATCCAGTCCTCCTCAAATTTGGTGCTGCTTCCCTAGCTGGGGCAATCATTTCAATTGTAAATAAATCTCTTAGCATTTTTGTGCGATGAAAATGGTTGTGATAACCAACAAAGAGCACTAGACAGCTGGTTCGTCCTGTTTGGGACTCGTCAGCAGTGCGTACCTTTTTCGTTCCTGTCAGGACAAACATTCACCATCTGAATCTCATTAGCACTTCTACTATTTTCGATTGTTGGAGGCCGAAAAATCATACCACTCAAAATATCCAAATCTTCTATCCCCTTCAAACGTTTTCGTCCCATAGCACCAACATCTTCAGCTCTTGAATTGACTGAATAGGCTATCCCCAAACGCCTCCAGCAGTCTATAAACATTCCCAGTGATCCGTTATAGTTTGCATTTAAGCCTAATAGATCAACAGTGAACGCAGTCTCTACTCTAACCCATTTTATCACTAATTCTTTGAACAACTCAGTTAAGTATGTTTGGTGTGTTTTTCTGGACTACTCTTTGGTATTTGATTCAATTCTACGATCTAAGCTGTTAAAAAACTTGAATCCTTTGATAACTCAAGCAGTTTTTAGCTTTGCTATCCAGCTACTTTAATGATAGAGTATAAACCACTAGATTGAGGAAGTTTTCATCTAAACCCTTAGCCGATGACTCCGGGGTTCTTCAAGGAGCTGTGCTATCCCCGTAGTTTTTTACACTTATATTTGTGACATTCCCTGTGTTTCTTCTGCATGGATTTTGAAAGATGTAGATGCCATTTTGCTGTGCCAATCAATTTCTTCTTACTCCGATCTAAGCTCCTTCATCGATAATCTTCATCAAATTCAGTCATTCACCTCCTTATCGGAGCTAACCCTAAACCCCAGTAAATGGGTTGAGTGTTTATAAATTCTTGCTTGCTCTCCACATCCAACAGACCCCACAGTGATTAATAACAATCCTTTTTCTAAGGTGAACTCGGTCAAATATCTTGGTGTAACCACATGGCACTCTTCATTGGTCAACCCACATCCACAACTTCATTGGTAAACTGCGGCTCCTATCATTTCAAATACGAAAGCTCAGGCAACTTCGTGCATCCCAGTCAGCTATTTCTACCTTTGTTTATCAGTGTTTTCCATCTCACTCTTCTGTACCCCAGTTATTCTTCCTGGCTTACTCAAACAGTATTTCAACGTCTTACGCCGCAGTCTGACTATTATTAGTTGTGTCTCTTCTATTCCTGTGAATGAGTTCGCTGTAAAGCTTTCAGAGTACCACGTAACTTCCTGTGTGAAATTTACGGAGAGGATTCTCACAGATCCTGATCACCCATTTCACGCAGAACTGACAGATTGTCGTTCCCATCATTCCACACGCTCCCAATTCCGCCAAATTCAATTTCCAATTAACGCCTACCGAAATTCACCCATACCGTATCTTGCCTGTGTACTTATAAACAAAGAGTGGACAATGAGTGAACTTTGTCTTAACCTTGAACTATAAAATGTCCCCATGACTGTGAAACTTTTCTCCCAGTTTTTTATGTACATCGTGACCGTCGGCGTGTCTGATTTATTTAAACCTGAAATGTGAGCTCCAGTGCCTGCAAAATTTATAATTAATACACAAAACAATACAATACCTTATCCGCTACCTGATCAAAATCCTCACCAAGTTTAGTAGTATTGTCTGGTTATAAATGTTTACAAACATGCGTAAGGTGTTCAAAACAACTCACATATTCTACTGGACATAATCCAGTGAACATGCGGATAAACCACCGACCTTTAAACTTTGCTGCTCCTATCCTTGTTTCACATTTCTAGGGTCTCGATGCCCACAAATACAAGAACACAGTTGATTGTGCCTTAAAAATTTGGAAAGAAGAAGGACCTTTCGCGTAAGCTGAATTTATTTCTGTTAGAGATAGCCAAACGTTTACCGGTGCCAAAACAAATGTGCTACAGGATCCCATAAAGTTTTCGATGGTCAATATGAGATCAGTATAATGCCAAACTGAATTATATAGTTTGGCCATTTCTACCCGTTTTTCTCTGTCCCAGATATCCTGAAATCTTTATTCCATACAGATACGTTGTGTATATCTCATTCTGTTTTTGATACACCAAAAAACTGAAACCAAGTTTGCGTTTTTCAAGTAGTGATTTACTTCTTTTACACAAAAATGGCTATTTGTAATTTATCCATAAGGTATATCAACAAATAATCCGAAATGAAGAAAATGACTGTGTGTGACGCAAGGCCCACTGTATTAACAAACCTTTCTTGTACGCTCACTAGCAGCATTTCTTCAATTTACCTGAACTATTATTGTATTTCCACGATGGTAATGAATACAGTGAAAAAAATCACGTTTCGAACAACGTTTCACCATGAAAATGGATGTGTTTTGTGAATCATATCTGCTTAAACCAACCACATTCTTGATTTTGGGATAGCCTCATATTTTGTCAAACAACAAACCAATTACCGTGTTTGGCAGTGTTGTTGAGTTTGCCATTCGCAAATCCTTGTGCGTCAAAAACGCTATTGCGTGCAGCAAACGAATGTCGCGAGCTTGACGCATTAACGCCTTTCTGATAGGAGCAGCTGGAGAGTTCCATTTGCATGTGAAATGAACGAAAGGATTAGACAAATTTTGGGGATGGTTGGTCGAGCAAAACCAGTTTCGAGCACTGCTGTTGCTCGAACTGTTCGTCCCATATCCGAATCGGATCACGGAGTTGAATAATGGCACGTCAATCGCCATAAATCACCAAAAACTACTACGATAGCTAGTGTGCATTCGTTGTACTACTAATATTACTACTGCTACTACTACTACTAGTAGTAGTAGTAGTAGTAGTAGAAGTAGTAGTAGTAATAGTAGTAGTGATAGTAGTAGTATTGACATGGTAAGTTTCGCAAAGATAGATTCGATTGTTTGTACCCAGAATAATTTTTGGCCTAACAGAATTTCTTCAATCCAATGGGGACGCTCGACTGGCAAGAGTCCTGTGCAAACTGAACTGAGCTGAACAGATAGTTGTTAACTTTTCGAATGAAATAGTTTGCATGTTATGCTGACCAAGATGAATTGTGATAGCTTTAGCTTACATTATAATATGTTCAAATATATTTGCCTGTGGTCTTTAGAACCTGAATTTACCAGGAATAACTCTGTTTCTCCGGATCATAGACCAAAGTTTACAAAACAGACATATTGGGTGAATAAATTGTGTATTTCTGTCGCACAATTCATTTTTGCGAACAAAATGGAAAAAACTAATGCGGTAACACGTTTTAAACAAACTTTGCAACGTTGTGATATTGTGAGTGGACTATACGACAGAACTAACACAAGCCGTGAACCACGATAAGTGTGGCAGCAAAGACCCAAGAACCGAACCCTATGACCCAGTGGAATAGTGACGGTACACTGGTACGCCGACTGCGGTACGTCCCAAACAAACCGTAACGAAACTTTGAGGCGAAATATGTGTATTCCAATCAGATTAAGGAGAAGATCGGTAGCTCGAATGGTCTTCTTTACCTGAGATAAATACAAAAGTGGACGATTCAGTTGGAACTAAATAGAAATCGTGGAGAGCAAGGAGACAAACAACATTGAGATTTATTTAAAAATGAACATATATTGCGACATCAACTCAGTCTGTTTCGGATGACACAACCGTAATGTTCACTCTAGTTATTTATACTACCTTACATATCTCGTGCAAGCTAACCACCCCCCGTTGCTCAACTCGATCAGATACGTGTCCAGCTCTAATTTATATCCATTGTCAGTGAGAGGGACTCGATTAGCGGCACTGAGCCGCAATATGTGACAAAGATAAAACAAACCGGAATCAATACACAACAAAAGGAGAGAAGTTTCGTATATGACGCAGATGGTCACTTGAATTTAAAATTAGACTGTGTACCGGCTATGCATGGTTTAGTTTGCTAACACTCAGCTACTGTACATTGCTAAACTCAAGTTGTTTAGAAATCGGACCGTTTACATACCTTGTTCAGGATACTTAATATCTGTTAATGCAATGCGAAGTATTATTCAAACCTACGATTCAGTGCTCCCGGAATGTTACTAGTTTATTAGAATGAAACAACTTACTAACATGGAGCTTCTCGAAGCTTGATACATTTTTCTATATCCGCAAAAAAATTGTGATAAATAATCTGCCATTTTTTAAATGTGTTTTGACTGATGTATATAAAGAGCAGCTTTTTGGATGAATTTCTGTGTCTAATTTTTTCAAACTTCTAATGAGTTATTATAATAAAATGCGTTATTTAGTGGAAACCTATTCATTAAGTAGATTTACTTATAAATCACTGAGATGGTTCAAAGTTCTTGCATTGAAGGAATTAGTTTTCTACTTAAATTACGTTAATTTCCGAGCCTGAAAACAACAAATGACTACTTGCATTAACATGAAATTGAATTATTTCCTTTGGGCAGCGTAGTGAGGTTTCCGTTTTAATCAACTGCATCCCTTGTTGGTGATGAAGTGAAAATGTTGCCAACGTCCATAGAGTATTTTGTCATCTTCTGCCCATATACTTCTACTGACTATCTCAAAGGCTTTCAAATCGCATTAGTTTAAAGCCGACCGTCCCAGATATAGTAACAGAGTTTTTCCCTATATGTAAATATCACGTTCAAGCCTTCATTTTACACCGATTGGCGAGCACTTCTTCAGAAAGGGGATGGCTAACACATCGTTGATGCATTGAACTCATTTTGTTCCTGATCCTTCTGGTTTAGTGCAGATTCCGTCGGTCAATATTGGAGAATTGCGCAGAAATCTGACCGGAGATTGCATTTTCTTCCACAAATCAGAATATCGTCTGCTTACGTTAGTGTGCTGGATGTCCCAGGAAGCTTCGGCCTTTCGTCTTCAAGTCCTTTTCCAATAGTACATAGTTTGCTAAAATAGTGCTCATGATTTTCAAATCCGGAATCTAACAGAAAGGAATCTGGAAGCTTTTCTGTTGATTAGCGGAGAACATTAGTTCCTTCGGATGAGTGATCATGCTGACAGTTTTCGCAGGTTTCAATGCATTTTTAGTGATGAGGACATCAGCGCGAATGAATGACCAAACCGCCAAGACGAACAAAGAACAATTTATGTATTCCTAAGACACTTCTAATGTTCGATTTAAAGCAGTTGCATAACTGTGTTTCGTGGCGCGTTCTTTTACAATCCCAGATAGATGTTAACCAATCGAATTTCTCTCCAACCGGTTTTTGATTTCTGGAGGTTGAAAATCAGACATTTTGGAACGAACGATTTAAAGTTTTAAATAGGCAGGGATGAAAAACAAATTAACTGAGCTTTCTTCGGATCTTATCAGAAGCTCGAAAACCTCGAAACAGGTTTGATAATTCAGTTCTTTCAACCTTGGATTAGCCTGTACAATTATTATAAAAAATCATTGAATGAAAGCAGATGCATGAGTTAAGTTTGGTTCATATGTTTCGGAAGTAGTCGTTATATGCATGCTTCAATAACCGGTCAGTAATGCATGTTATGTATTTGATAATTCGCAAAACATGAAGAGTGCAGAGGGGTAGTTGTAATGCATCGGTCGTGCACAGTTATGTCGTGACTGATTGAAAATTTTACGGGTCCCCTGGGCGATATAGTATGCCTGAGCTGATGTAACTGTTCAAAGTAGCTTGAAGGGCATTAAAAACACAAAAGACTTAAACCAATAAATTTGGTCCCACAACATGTATGTATTTATAATACTTAACATCAAATAAACGTGTATTTTGAATACGTCATCAGTGATTGAGTGAATTTCTTTTTAATTTCTTACAGTTTCTACAAGGGCACCGTTCCCAGATTGGGCCGCGTTTGCCTGGATGTATGCATCTCTTTCATGATCTATGACTCTTTCATGGAAATGTTTCAAAAACCCCGGCCAACCAAATTGTGACTCGTGTCTGTTTTATTGTCATGGCAAATGCTGTCGTGGTTACCTCAACCATCACCTACACACTCCTTGCCGTGCGAGGTTGTGATTTTGTTTGCTTTTATTTATTCCCAAATTTTCGTTATTTTCAACTTCAATTTTCCGTGCTTTGATTTATTTCACCTTGTACTTTTGGCCTTTCATGCTCGGCCCCCGTGTATCGTATAATGACCAATCAAGAAATGGTTGTGAGGTGGATGGTTTGTTCAACGATTGTCAGTCATCATTTTCACAATCCCCGTATTTAACACTGTGATGATCCCGTCACTCGGTTTCTATTTAATTATTCCAGTATATCTCTTCCATTCCAAATCCGATGACATTTCTCTCGATAACTTTATACTTTTAGGCTTTTATAAACGGATCAACTTATACTTTGCAACTATAACTTTTGCGTATACAAGTTATGGCCTTCTATCCCCACCGTTCACTCCTCTTCATATTTCAGTGAACAGTCTCATTTTTATCTAACAGTCCCTCACGGGCCCAAGACATTCCATATTAGCTGACCAAAAGTTGCACAATGGGTGTTTTGAAAAAGGTGCTACGTTCTTTCAAAGCATTTCGAATAAACTGAAAAGAAAAATGCATTTGTTTTTGTTTTTTCCTATCGAGCAGTATGAAAAAATCTTTCAAGATATTGGGTTCAGATCATCCGGTCGTGGGTGGAAATTCTCGTGCTGGTCGCAAGGTAAATGTTCTTCACTGTCATCAGAGTTCTTCTATACAGAGACATTTTACTCTAGAAAGTTTTATTCAATTCCTGTCTTATGAGAAACGTTTCTTAAGTGTAAGGAGTTGCATTTTATTTCATGGTTCTATCAGTGGAAGAAAGAAGCCTCCAGGTGAAAAGCTGATTTAGGCGTGCGGTATGCATGCCGAACGAAAAATTGCCAACCACTGAAGGGTTTATGCTAATCACAAACGTTGGGAGCAGATTACAGGTCATCGCGTTTTGATTGGTAGACTAGTCGCGCCAACATAAGACCCAGGTTGATTGTCTTAGGATTCTGAATTCTAGATCAGCAAGTCAAATCGAAGCGGTCAAACCTGATTACAGAAGTAACAAGCTATCAAAAAATTGAATTTACGGAGCTGATTTATTATTGTTGTTGTTTCCACTGTTGTTATTGATGTTAGCATTATTATTATTATTGTTGGCGGTGGTTGTTTTCCTACGGATTCCATTGTTTTACGTCTCGCTTTGTTACACTGGAACGTCATTTGTTCAGATGTTGTTTAATCAACCTATTTTATTTGGGAGTTAATCTAGGAAGAAAAGCAGTAGTGTATCAAATCACGGATTTCCCTAGAATCATTTGGGTACAGTAATGTTGTCATGAGGGCCTTAAACGACAGCTTGTTCACTATACATCATCGGAGACTTTGTTAATTAAAACTACTGGGAGGTAAGTCGCATACTTAAATGCAAGTCACGAAACAGTTTATAAAAACACCAGTTCAAATTTGATTTCAAATGATAGGCTTTTTTGCAAATTCGAATATGGTTTGCAAAAGTAAACCAGCTTCAAAAGAACTTTCGTTCATGACCTGAGGTTTTGCACCTCAGGGGGGTGTCTTAGCAACAATTATTAACTTCTACGGTTTTATTGTTTGTACAGTTCCGACCATAGTCAAAGACGACAAGTCATTATTACTTTCGAAGAAAGTTTTATTACCTTCATCAGGAAAAATATCGGTTAACAAATATATCGGTAGAATTATGGTTTTCTGGGAAAACTTTTGAAGTATTTCAGTCTAAGAAAATTACTTAACCAATCGGTTCTCCTCCCGCTTCAAGAAACGTACTTTTCAGTGTAGAGTGTAACAGCATTTCTAACAGTTCCCTTGTCAGGGTTTTTTCCTCTAGAATTGCCAAAAGATTAATTGTTTTGACTGGAATTGAAATGACTATTATACTTAGCAAACCCAAATGGAAATTCTGCATTGACAGGTTTTGTGAGCACCTTGCACGCAGAAAAAATGAAATAAATATCACACTTATCTCTAAGTTTCTAGTGAATGTTGATATCTGAGGAATGGTAATAATTCGCACTGACCATCCTTCAGACTTCAATCTTTAGCACAATCCTCAGTTGATCCAACACCAACTAAACGATTGACTTGCGACAGGTGGATGGTTCCCTTTGTCCTTTACTCTGAATTTTAAAAATAGTTGAGAGCCACCTGATGAAAATGTGAGTTTTCTGTTACCGTTTTTGGGGCCAACAATATCACTAAAAGAAACCTGCGTACATTTTTTATCGGGGCTATTGGAAATAAATTTTGTAATTATAGCTATCTGTTTAAAGAGATCTCCATGCAAGATAGTGAAGCAAGCTAGGAGATTTTTTACCACATCATGA
>UZAN01040925.1:2794-14741 GCA_900618425.1 Echinostoma caproni | reverse complement strand
CCTGCCTTGAGAAAGGTTACCCACGGTAACCGAAACGTCGGCGAATATTATTCTCTACCGACATCGCTGTGTTATTAACACTATAACATTAACACTCACAATACAAGGTAGGAGATTTTGGGAAAAGTCATGTTATCCCGTTGGATAAAAATAAAAATCAACTTCTTCGTTTGCTATTTCTGAAATAATTGGACTAATTCCACTTATGCTGCTATCACAAACATCCTAACTCATAATCCATGAATACCCCGCTGCCAATATTTAATTTTATTCGAATATTGGTGTGAACTACTCATGAGTAGACGTGCATTACTTGGTGAAAATATAATGTAAATATGTTCAACGTTTCACTTCGTATGGATAAAATGTATCTCGAAAGCGATTATGCAAACTGAATGACTGACGAATTTGTTAATTGTGCATACCAGTCTAGTTTTTGGACAGCGCTCATTAAGCGGATCCGCGTCACACCACAAGCACCCTCGCGACGCCCAAGGCGAGTCGATTCCGGAGTGGTTGACTAGGATATACCAAACAGCTGTCGTCCGAGAGACCAAACATCGTTCTCTTTCGCTCAATTAACCCACTTATATTTGCGTATCGCATCTTGATCATGGAATACATTCTGACTTTTTATCTCCAATCGTTTTCTCACTCCCGCAGTCTTGTTGAGGACTAAGGAAGAGGTGCTCGTGTTGTTCATACTTCTAGACAGAAAATAATACTTAGTACCAACAATCCCTCTATGTCGAGTCCAAACTGACGCCAACAACAATTCCTGTTGTGAGAGAAACATGTGAGAAACCATCCGAGAAAAATTGCGGCTTCTTTGTTGTGTCTCTCGGTTTTGGTGGGTCATTTTTTTGTTTTGGATCCGTTTGTGTGACTAGGCAGATACCATCGATGAGAGCATACCCGTTGCCAGGAGCTTTCCAGACACTTAGCGGTAGAAGGAACGAAATTGACGTTCTGGAAAAGGCACTTAACTAAAATAGAATAATCGAAAGGCACCAATTAGAAGCGCTGCGTAAAAAAACAATTTCGTTCAAGCAGCAGATGCTTCTTAACAAATGAAGCGAATTGAAGCAGTGAATCATAACCAATTTTTCTAGTGTATTGAGTGGTCTTTCCCTTTGACTGTCTTAACCACCCGAACAAAACGTTTCACAAACTTGGTCATTCAACTGGAAACGGAACTGCATAGCTTCATTGTGCAAACGCAGCACCGTCAGTTTCTAGCCTGGCCCCATGGTTGTTTCAACCCATTGGAATAGTTGCACTAACGTTACGAAAACTCGCAACCATTTTACAACTTTCTAGTTTCGACGACCAGAAAAGCAAAATAACTCGCATAAATTTTTAATTCTTGCCACTTCCCAGCTAGTCAGAAATGGTTTATATTCAAATTTTTCTCATGGATAAATTACAATGCAGATGCTCATTGAATCCCATAAAATCTGTTTACACTGAGTTCGGTTGCAGTACACTTAAATAGCAAATTATAACGTTCATTCACGGGTGCTGTACAGAATTAGTTGTTTCAATGCTTCATCTAACCGTGACTTGAATGAATCGATGGNCAATTTCAGGTGTAAGGCAGCTCCAGGTACTACAAACTCTGGGACTGAAAGGGTGAGACCTGCAATCTAGCCAACTATTTTAGAGCACAAATCTAAATGGATGTCCCTGAGGTGACCATATAGTGTTAGTAAAGTACGAGACAGGTGGTTAGGTTGGCGCAGTATGTGATATACGAGGATCATGCCTCCTCGTATTCAACGCTATTCAGACGAACAGATTCCCATAATATGCAGTCTTGCACCGTGGGTTTTATATTGTAACCCCTTGATCATTTTGGTTTCTATTCTCTGCGGACATTTGAGTGCATTCTGGTAGAAAATTAGCTATGAATTCCTAGTTTGTATTACATAATAGGTGTGTGGTCTAATGTATGCTATTAGCAAACGGGGGAAATAGGTCTGCTTTGAATGATCACATTTTGGCAATCTATCGTACTTTACGGCCTTTGACGATGCCCTAGTGCAATGCGTGTAACATCCTATGTCCTCACGAACTATAAATCCCAGATCCTTTTCGTTTGGAGCACGCGAATAATGGTTGATTTACAAGTATGGAAAGCGACCCGTGTGAGGCAAACCTATAGCTTTGTATTTCTCAACCTTGAATTCGATGTCATTATTGATAGACCATCGGTAAGTTGCGTCTAGACTTTCCTGTAGGCTTTCATAATCTTCAGAATGTTATATCGTTCTCCATGTTTTGAAGTCGTCAGCGAATAATAATGCCTTTTACCCAAGGACAGCTGATATGTCGTTTATGAATGCTGGAAAAAGGTACGGATTCTTGTGGAACTCCTCGAATAGCCTCAAACGGTCCCGATAGAGAGTCATTAACTCGAACTGGTACGGTACATTGTCGAAGAAATTCCTCAATCCAGTCAAGAAGCAATCCTAGAACACCGTAGTTATGGAGCTTTCGCAGCAGTATAGTTTGGCTTTTATTGTTTCAGACTTGAGGTTGATGGTAGTAGTAGTATTAGTAGTCAATCGGGGGTATGGGACACTTGGTTGCAGATATGGTATATATGGAAGCTCCAACCCGACTACGTCACCTACAGCGAACACTTCCTAGAACTGGACTTTTAGGAATTCGGCTATTTCATAAATAGTAGTGGAAACGCGTCCTGCATGCCTTAGTGCCGGCATTCCGTATCTCAATTGTCCGGTGGAATGGATCTGCTTATATAGGTGCTTTGGATTGGAAGTAAATTTATGTGCCTGGGTTTCTTGAAACCTCCATTTATCCTCTCACACCAATTTTACACAAAGGTTTCTCAACATAACATAGTTATCCCAAGTGTCGACTGTTGGACATCTTTTGAACTCCCTCCAAGAGAAATTCCTCCGTGACACCGATCTCTTGGTTCGGTTGCGGATATGTAATGATAATGTAGGCTATCTACTAATGGACTTGGTTTGTGTAGCGATTGCTTTGAGTTCTGTTAGTGTTCATGAATCTTTTCCAGGACTCCAGTGGATCAAACTGTTCTTCTGGTTGAGTCCATTGCTTGAAACTAGTTTCAGCTAGGTTCAGCATTCTTTGTGTGTGTGTGTGTGTGTGTTGGTGTTCAGGCATACTTCTACATAGGCGAGGTAAATGTAATCGAAAAGCAGAACTGCATGGACGCTGCGTCTTGCCAAAGGTCATGATCGTTTAGGTCGGCTTGAATACGTCCTTATTTGCTTGATGGCTCGTACCTTCAAGGTGATCTACTACTTCACCTTTAATCGTTTTATTTGATCCAGTACTCAGTCAGGATCAATAAGGTTCCTTGATTCTTCGCAATAATTATCTGATCGTTCTTCGTAAAGAACTTGCGGAATATAAATAAAGTGGCAAATGATCGTAGATGAGGTGAAGATAGGCAATGTGTCCTTGAGAATTACGGAGACCGTCACTCGACTTGTGAACTGGTACGCAGCGTTACAGTAAATAAGTACAAGCGAGCTCTTTTTCTAAGCGGCATCTTAGTAACTTATGCTAATAACCTCCTTTAAAAGGAAATCTTATGAAGAGTTCTTTTCTATGCACTGTTGTTATTTGTGCTCTCTGAGGCCGTTCTGTTAAATTCTTCGGAACAAATCGCTCCGGATAACCGTTGTCAAAGACTGCTTGTTTTATGCATTCCAGTTCATGGAGTAGAGTTTTCTGAAAACATTCTTCTTGTTGAATAGGCAAGGGTTTGGGTTAAGCTTAGCTTAAGTTTCAGATGCACCATACTTGTTAAATAAGAGTACTCACCGCGCTTCCATAGCATCTTATGAGGTTCATCTTTCGGAAGTGAGTATTCTCTTCCAGCTCCAGTTCGAAATTAAATTCATTGCAATATGAGCACTATTGAAGGCATTTAAAAACATTTCTATTTGCGTGTGATTGAAATGTCCTTCGCATACCGGAATTAATGGCAGGCTCCTTATTGTCTTTCTATTCCCATTTTCTAATTGGACAAAAAATACATTCAAAATGTGATCCCATTTCGGCATAGTTATTTTCGGGTAGATCTCTCCGTTATAGTCGAGTTGGATGGTATATGCGAAAGGCGATAAAAGCTCTTTCGAATTATCCATTAGGGATACCAAGGTTTATCCCATTCTCTCTGGTACACTCACAGACATCTAGTTGTTTCCAGAAGCGGCACATATGTAAACATTGAGGTCACATCCAAGAAAGCCATCTGTATTCCGTCGATGTTCTTCTTGATCAGGCTTATAAATTCATGCTTCTTTGAAACTGTATTGTACAATTGTCCTTCTCTACGGATTACAGTAAATTCACAAGCTAACGTGCTACCTGACGCCAAGGCGCTGCACTCGTGTCTAATATGGGCCTCAATGGGACATCTGTTTTCTGTACCGCCGGTAGACCATGGGTTAGCGGGATAGAGTTATCCGTTTGTCGTAGTTAATCAAATGTTGTTTTGAGAATGCATTTTGATTCTTAAACATTTTCAAGGATGCCGTAAGTTGTTCTTCCGCTACCTTCGTCCGATCCTTTTCCCATTCATGCTTTTTAGGCTTTGAGCGGTCACTCAAAATCTTTTTCATCTTATCGACGTAGTCGAACTGATTTAATAGCACGGTCTCAGAGCTCTTGTCCGGCCTAGCAATAACGATGTCTTTATTGCCCTTGATTCTTCTTAGTGCTTCTCGTATGCAGTAGATTTCGGTTAGGCTTTCCCGTCCTGTGGGACGTATAAGATAAGTCTACAAGCGTAAACTTAAAAGTTTCCTATGGTTCTAAGAGTTACTACTACCAATAACCCGGTTTGGGGGTGTAGATTTCGAGCCACATCTCAACCCCAAATTGGTTGCTTCTACTGGATGGGCAACAGAAATTTATTCGGAACGTTAGCACTTTCAAAAATGGAGTATTCATATTCAAATAGGAAAGATTACGAACATACCGCTCTGAATTGATCAGGAACTTCACTATTGGTTTCATTTCTTTGATAGAGTTTTGTAATTTTGTAAATTGCTTTCATAAAATACTCCGGCACGTCATTCCCAAACCACACATCATATCACAACCATCATCAATCATATTTATTACACTTATTCGAGAATCGGAGTAGTCTAAAAATGTTGGCTATATATTGTCTTTTCAGAAAACATCAAGTTCACTTTGTGGTAGAGAAACTTCGTTTTGTTCTCCACGGAACACGACGGTTTATGGTCTAGGAAAACTGACTTGGAGTCAAATGAGGCATCGGTTGAAGTCTGAGCATTCTAGCAAGCATCGCATGGATTTTATCTAGGGACTCGTCGTCACTTCATGCTCATTATTAAGCGTATAAATTGGACTGCTTCGGTACCTATGCGTTTGTAATCGGGAACCAGATTCGATCATAGCTGTAGTAGTCTAAAGGGATTAATGTACTGGGTTAGCGAGAATGCCACGCAAAATCTTCTTTAACAGCAGAAGTTTATTAGAGTTTATCAAGATTGAATCTGAGTCCGTAAATTATGTCGTTTATACTACGTTTCTGTGACATTGTACTGTTTTAAACTAAGGTGATATATTTGAATTATCAGATACGTAAAACATGCCGTTCTCGATGACGTGCATTCAT
This sequence comes from Echinostoma caproni, assembly GCA_900618425.1. NCBI lineage: Eukaryota > Metazoa > Platyhelminthes > Trematoda > Plagiorchiida > Echinostomatidae > Echinostoma > Echinostoma caproni. Next base: position 9,091 of record UZAN01040925.1, on the reverse strand, counting down.
TTATTTCTATTCAGTATATACGTGCCGATTAATTTGCATAAGAGAATCATAAATCCCTACCTATTCTCTCACAAATTTGACGCCAAAAATCTGTTCCAGCTACCTTAAACCAGTAGATCTACTGGCTGCTCTTTTTGTGCGTTTTGGAATGGATACAATCAAAACGTTCCTATTGTCATCGATCCGTGTCCGCGTTTCGGTGTGCGAGACCCTTGAGAGAATAATAATTGTCCTGCAGTTTTTTACGTATAACCAGAACGATTTTACTTCTCTGGTATCTACTCGCGATCCATAAACAAGATTGTCAGTGAAAACTAATCCAATTGAGCAGAAAATGGCATCGACAGCGAGGTGTGCCTTCCATTCGTTACTCGCCGAAAAGTACCATAACTCGTTCAATACTTCATTAGAGTGTAATAAAGCGTAATATATAATAACATTCGAACAATACATTTGACAACGATAAGCTTTCAGTTATGGAGCTGCCGGTGGTTACTCAAAAGCGGTCACCGTCTTATGATGTTGGGAGCATTTTGTCTGCTCCAGTGCCCCTCGAGATTCCTTACCTTTGTAAACAGTCTTCTACACCGTTAACTGATTAAACCCGTCCAAATTGCACCCTGCTCACTCAAATATACATTATTTTGGTGAGTATCCGAAACATTACTTAAACTTTTCCAACAAGGGATCAGTTTGTTAGGAATGTGGTAAAATAGAGCATTTTGCATTGGCATGTTGATCAAAACCCGCCACACCACCCGTAAAATAACCCACTCTTTACTCGATTTCCTTCATTCAACATGGTAGCGGTTGCTCCCGCTTCAAGAATCGCCAAAACTTAAGGGGAATAATGTAGAAACGTCGATTTTCCTCCAACAGCTGGATATCTTAAAAGGTCCTCTGGTCATTCAATAGGCTCATTCGTCGACAAGACTGAATCCCTACGGTTGGGAGTTCTTTATCTTTAGTTGTGTTTCAGTCGGTAAAAAATGGTAGAGGAGTAATCGATCCAAGTAAATAGGTCTCCACTTCACTTCACCGGCTGCCTTGCGGTTAGGTTCTCTTCAGAACTAAAGGCTCTGGTTGAGAACCTTAATCATTCTCCTGCTTAGTGGCTGGACACCCTAGCAGTACCTGTCCATCAAACCCCAGTGCATATGCGTTGCGAGTTTGGCAGCGATCAGTGAAGTTCGCTTCTCTGTATTTTGCTGTGCAATGATGATGACGATGATGATTCCCTGCTAGGAAACGAGATTCTCGTATTTCATGTGAATATCCAAGTAACTTTGAGAACAATTTGGAACTCATCACTGTTGCGCCGCCTTGATATTCCTTCGTAGATTAGCGCTCCATAAACGAGAACACGTCTTTTGAAGGATAACTTCTTTGGAACTTCAAGCTTTCTGATCGCTCAAAAGGACAATCACCAGAGGCGAGCGGTCGTTAATCACAGTTAGACTAGCATATGTTTTACACAACTGGACTTATATCTGTTGCCGAGTATAGAAAATAAGTAGGAGAGTATTGTGAGCAACACTCTAGCACTCCAAAAGCGTACCATCAAATTAAAATCCTGGGACACGAAAAATTCTATAGAGCTCTAACAGCGGCCGATAATCTGTTTGGTTCTATCCCATATTTTGTAAAGTCGTCAACACTTATGGTAATTTAAGTGCTTCATTGGTCAAAGAACAAAGAAAAAAGTTTCTTCCATTGGGCTTGCGTACAAAACGGTGAAAGCAAATTTGTTTGCCATATCGTTCTTTTAAATGAATCCATCGGGATTATTTATTAAATTGAATGGGATTTCCGCTGCAATTACCGGATTAACCGCATTAGCACCAGTCCAATAGAAATGTTCACTAGAATACTCTTCCCAGCGATCAAGTCGTGCTTTTTTGTGGATACTCTGTCCACTTTTATCGCAAATGGTCTGATTGACCGGTATGTGACGACCTCCGGAACTGAGTGAAACAGTCTTCGATTAGTCCCTGATGCAGAAGCTACCTCCACTTCACTAGCTATTTTGGCCCACCAGTTTTCGCGATCTTTCTTGAGACTTTTCCTGAGCTGACGTTACTTTACTACGGCTAGCTCCTTGGAAAGGATAAGCCGGCTCCATGGCTGTCTCTGATTGCCGCCGTCCATGATTGGCACTCGCCTGCAAGATCCTTGCAAATGTCGATCCAGTTGTTTTTCCATTGACGGGTGCTGTACACTATCCGTAGGCCAAGTCAGTCGACATCTTCGAATAGCGTCGTCACGTTTTTACTTGCCCCCTTGTAGGCGACATTGCCCGACGCAGAATCCAATCAGCAGCGAAATTGAACAACACTGACGATAGCAACCATCATTGTCTTACTCCTGATCTCAGATCGAAGGGATGAGACTCTTCGCCGTAAGCACGGATACGGGCTTTGATTTGGGTGTAATACCATCTCAATATATTGAACTTTGCAGGGACTCCATCTTCAAGCATTATCTTCCACAGTCACTCACGGCCCACTGAATCGAATGCGGCGCGAAAGTCAATGAAGCACGTAGCGGTAGGGCACCGAAAATTGTATCGGTGTTCCGGAATTCGCCTTAGGATAAAAATCTGATCGACACATCCTCTTCCGGGTTGGAAGCCTCCTTGATTTGGCCGAGTACTTTCATGCCTCACTGTAGGAAAACGATTAGGCACGAGTTGGAAAAACGCTAGTGCAGCCACGTCTAGCAGACTGATGCCCCGATAATTCTCGCATAGTGTCTTGTAGCCTTTCTTGGGGAACGGAAGCAAAACCGAGGGCTTCCAATCGGCTGGACATGTTTCGGCCTCCCGAAGAGAGCGAAAGGGAGAGTGAAACAGCTGGATGACCATCAGGAGGCATTTCTTATATATTTCTGCCGGGATTCCGTCTGCGCCCATGCCCTTGCCAGACTTCAAGCGACCGATCACTGTGACTATTTCCGCTGACGTTGAAGGATCACAGTCGACGTCATATGGGACGCCGAATCAGGATGAATATCCGCCGGATTGTCCAGCGGATGACTGAGAAGTTCACTAAAATGTTCTACCAATCTGATCCTTCTACCGTCGATATTGGAGATCAGTCCCCCGGTGGAATCGCGCAGAACGGTTTGTAAAGATTACCTTCTACCGAACGCTGATCGCATGAGGCGAAAAGGGTTTGCGAAGTGGAATGCACTGGCTGCGGTTCCCATCTTGATCACTACTTCGCACAATGTAGTTGCGCCGATCTTTTCTTACGCAGCGGATTGATTCGCGTCTGAATCGCTGGTAATCGTGGTGGCCAGCTAGACGGGCGTCCCTGGCCAGAGTTGAGGGACAGATGGCTTCTTCTGATATCCAATCTTTGAAGCAGCGTTTCGTGGTACCAAGTTTGTTTAGTGCAGCCTATTGTACTGCAGCCTTTGTCCCGGACCACTGCACATCAGTAAAGTTTGCTACGTTGACGGTTGGGGTAGACTCATTTGCAAGTCGGGCTTCAATCTCATCCATCAGTGTTTTCGATTTCTCCCTACACTCTAATGGGCCCACGTTGATGCGATTTGGAGGGATGGTCTTAATACCAAGGCGAAGTTTGGCCCGAATGAGCTTGTGATCAGAGCCAGCAGCTACCACCTTCGGCACCGCGATACGATCTACAATCTTCTACTGATGAGATACAGCGTGACCGTATCAGTATATAGTCGATCTGTTTGGTTGTTATGCAGTCGTTGGAGTACCAGGTAAAAAGATGCTTCCTGGGGTGCTAGAAACGTGTGTTGGTTACAAATAGTCAGTTAAACTCGAAGAAATTAATTAGCTTGTCCGCGTTTTCGCAGTGATGGCCTAGTCTAAATGTTTTGTTGAAGGTCCTTGCCTACCTCTTCGTGCATTCCAGTCTCCCGTCACGATAAGTGCATCTCTCTTGGGGACGCGATTTACTACCTCCTGAAGGCTACCGTAAAACTCGTCATTCACTACGCTGCCGGGTGACGGATTGGGGGCGTAGACTACTACCACGGTGAGGTTGGGAGGATTACCTTTGCAGCGCACTACGGTTATCCTTGGTGATATTGGTTCCCAAGAGAGTAGAGCAGCGTTGGCGCGCTGGCTCAGTACTAACGCTACTCCCTGTTGGCCTGAAATTTCTGGGTTACTATGGTAAAATAATGGTGGCTATCAGAACCGGAACCCTTGATGCTACGGGAGACGGGTCAATGTGCAATCTTATCGTGATGATCAACTTTAACACCAACTCTGAACCTCCATCCGTAAAAGCCGATGGGAACAGCCCATATGGGCCGGAGGCCTTATACCTTTAAGGATAACTGATTTCTCGGGAAACCTCTATTTTAAATGAAGGAGTTATATCTACTAGCAGTTATTGTTCAGCCGAGGTAGGGGTGATAGGTCAGATGTCGATGGTGGCCCGTTGATCTGAGCCTTTAAATGTTTAGCCCATTGATCAAGACGCCGTTGCTGATGACGAATCAGTGTGCTATCGGATTCCTTAATTACCTCACAGATATCCGGTTGTCTGTGAAGGGTCGAGTGTATACCGCGGAAGTTTGGTCATTTCTGCTAAACAGTGCAGAAACTTGGTCATTAAGAAAACAGGATAAAAACAGACTGTCAGTTTCTGAACACCGGTGTCTACGCAGCATTGCACGAATCTGGTGGGGCAACCAGACGAGCAATTCTGAGGCTAGGTGCAGAGTTTCAGGTATTTGCGGTCGACAACTGGAATAAGTGGTCGACCCCCATAAGTCACGTCGATCTGGGCATGTCACCAAATACGCTGCCACGGCGAGCTCCTGCCACAAAGGTATGGAAACCCTAACTAGGTCACATAAGTCGCACTAAGCTCCCTGGTTGGTTATCCCAGGATGATCTCAACCCGTGGTTAGGAACACTGAGTGATATGGCCGTGTTGCAAACAGTGGCGTCCGTGCATCTCAATTTCTTTGCAGCATTAGTCCACTGAAATTCCCTAGTTTCTATTCCACTCTACTTCCATCTTTTCTGTCTTTCTCCTACTGTTTATCCAAACTGGCAGCCAAAACAGAAATTAAAACCGACCCACGAAATTGCATGGTTATTAGTTGTTCCAACTGAACTGAACTCATCTATTTTCCTGGGACCCATATTCCAAATTAGACGGAAAACAGTGCGACTATTACCAGCAGCCACAGCTTTCTCCATCACTCTACACTTTCCTACCCTACACCTCTCTCGGTCAGTCCTCCTACTCTATATGTGCTAGCGTCAAGTGATTTGTGCGCTGTGTCATGTGACATCAGGAGGAAGGGTTCTGCGAGCGTCCAGCAGAACAGCCGAGTTTGATTAGCTCCATCGTTTGTGTTTCGAGGTTGCGCCAGAGTCCGCCATTGTTTTGATCGATTTTTGAATAGCCTCCCTGATTTGCTTGCAGTGTTCATTGAGTTCCTCTACTGGTAGTTCAAAAGCCGAATTGCAATTCATGCTGACATTGTATCTCAGTTATCCGTTGCCGGTGTTTTTTTAGCAGCAGTTTGCCAGGCGTAAGGAGAATTCGACTAACAACAAAGCATAATCCGTATGTACAGATATTGACCAGTGAGAGCGGTATTCTTGAATCGACCCCCACTAGCGGTAACTGACGGTAATGTGGTCTATTTGGGTCCAGCGCTGTGAAGCGGTTGGCGGTTTTCGTGTCAGGCGGTGTCGTTTCTCGTACGAGCAGTAAGTGTTTGACAGGAACAGTCCGTGGTCAGCGCAAAGTTGAAGTAAGCAATCTCCGTCGTCTCTCCAGTTGGCTGGGATTGCATGTGAACCACTAAGAAACCTTTCTGATTCGTCCAAGAATCCCATTTGGGTATTTAAGTTTCCGGCGACCACTAGGAAGTCTGTCAATCGAACACTTTGGAGTACTTAAGAAAGATTCTCGTAGAATCCACCTTTGATTTCAGATGTCTGCAATCAATCGGTGCATGCACCGATACGACGAACAGGCATCGACGCTTCGTTCTGCAGCCGGTGACCTGTACTGAACCGCTGAGACCTACGGTGCACAGTCGGCTACTGACTGGAATCCAGCCAAGCANACTTAGAGTAATCTCAACGCTAGCAACACCGCAAACGTCGGATGCCGAATCGTTTGACACGAAGGATGAAGAGTGAGGATGAGGTCGGATCGGAAGATCGCAAGGTGATGATTGAACCAGGGTCTTGAATGCTTGTTTCGGAGACAAATAATACTTCTAAATTCAATGTTTTAGGAGTTCTGGCCAAGGCAGCTTGTTTTTTTATTATATACTTTCCTGTGA
>UZAN01040924.1:43567-56264 GCA_900618425.1 Echinostoma caproni | reverse complement strand
TAAAACAGATCTCAGCAAAAACACGTATTCAGGTGACGGACAGTGAACGCTACTGTAGACTAGCGTTAGGGACGGGTATAATTAACCAGTGTATAGAATCAAATTTGTCGAAATATGAATGTGTGAGTGGTCAGGCTGTCACGTATGGACCTGCGCTGGGATTAGAGGTGTGAAGAGACACGTGTAGAAGAGCAATCCACCAATCGGCCAATGGAAACATCATGTTCGGAGAATGTATAAATGTTATGGTCTGAAACGAAACCGGTCAATTAGTGCACAGTTTACAATCGATTTCGGACATGTCGAGGAACCCAAGCCCGTGGCAAATCTTGTGGTTGAAACAGAGATGTTCATCTGCGCTCAAGTGTGCGGTATCCACATGGTTAGCTATGAGTTCCCGAATACTGGCGCCTCGTTCCACGGGTATAAAGCTGAAGAGCTTTCTGTGAAGAAAAGCCGAGGTTATTTGATCTATGGGAACAGCTCAAGTGCCCCCGTGTGAGCGTCACACGCGGTATCGAAGTTGATGTTATCCATTTGAATGATGGTCAAATGACAGCATAGCATACGGTTTCCACGGCGAATTATGATCGTGCGTCATGACTCATTAAAATGTCTTGGAATGACGTAACTTCAGTTAACAACCAATCTGTTGTGTCGGTTTATTGACCGCCATCGGACCAGTTCGCATGCAAGCTGACTGTCACGACAAACTTTCCTTAGAATCCACCGGAACCCACTGGCAGAAATTCTGAGGTAGATTAAATTGTTCACTTGAAGTTGTTTGACGGATTCAAGTGTTGTGTTTGAATTTTGGAAAGTTCAGTAGCGTTGGTGTGATTCGAACCCACGTATGAACTTCCCCCTCGCTTTGGTACAGCGCACGGTCTACCCGCTGAGCTAAGAGGATCAGTGTTATCGGTGTGGCCTCGTAGCTCAGCTGGTAGAGCGTGCGTTGTACAAAAGCATTGTGCAAAGCATTCATGTATGAGTCCCAATCCGACCGGGGCTACCGAACACTTCACAACACAAACATACTACTTAACTCTGCCGAACGACACAATTTAGATAACTATTGTCATCTGTTATTTACTTGCAATCGCATCAATCAGCTTTTCGTTGCTTCTTTGTTAAGGAAAACGGGTAAAACACACAAAATATTACACTCATTCTGTATCTCTGTCTAAAATGAGTTTAAATTGAACTGTTTGTTCAACTCGAGTAAATTATTCACTTTTTGACAAAAGTTGGTTAACGATAAAATCGGTACAAGCAACATCAGAGCAACCGGATATGTTCTTGTTTCAGATCACTTCACCAAATATGATTGTGACTCACTGTCCACATGCGAATCAAATACCGTGTACTGTAAAGTGTGCACGCGTATTTTACAGACAGTTTGACTCAAATAGTGGACCGATCAATCATGTCCGTTAGCTGTATCGATCTGGCGGAACACGTGTGCGACCAGTACAAATTCGAGATCGGTCTTAAAAAAATGGTCTATCAAATTTGAGATCTGGGTAAGAAATAAAGGCAGATCAATAAGTGATGATCATTTGAGGTTGAAAATAAATCAGCGGGCGAGTAAAAAATTAATGCTGTACTCCCATAATGAATTCATTTCGAGCGCACAGTGAATAAAGTAAATTAATTATCTAGAAACATTTTCAGTAAGGGTGATGAAAGACTTGGAACTGAATCGCTATCCATTTTCTTTCCGTCGATTAAATGTGGTGACCCAACGTTCCGAAGTAGCGCCAGCAGAGGAATAGCCAACTAGAAACCTGTATTACGGATCTATCAAATTACTGATGGCTCATTTAGAAACGCAATGACTGGAAGATAACAAATATTGATTTGTCTATACAGTCTAGGATAATCATCCTCTACATATTATTTATTCTCTTTGGTTCTTTCCAACAAACCAACAGCTATTTTTAGCGTTCTTCCTGTTCCTCGTTGCCAGGAAATTCCGACAGCTGATTGCGGGTACAGTTGCAATTGTGTACAACTGATCTCCGCGACAGGTTTCAACAAAGTCCACCGCCGGTTTTCATCACATGTACGTGATGGACTATGAACATAATGTTCAGCTGTACTCGAACAATCACAGTTTCATTCTGTATCTTTACGGACTGCCTCAATAGAAATCACTATCTGCTACTAATTCCGTATACAACCACCCACATTCTCACTAATCTATATTATCTATGAGCGTTTCTTTCGGTTGATTTACCACCGTCCACGGTTCACCAATCGATCTGTACATCATGCGCATGTTCGGTTTGAGCGGAAAAGAAATTTAAATTTTGTTCCTCACACTGATATACATGCATAACTGGTAGCTAATAGTTTACCTTCTGCATTTTTCCAAGATGCTCTCGAAAATATTTCGCTGTTGCACGATTGGTATATATATGACATTATTCCGCCCTCAAATCATGCCAGTCTATTAAATGAATATCATGGTTAATTTTTCGGTTGATTGATTCAGTGGAAATTATATGAAACATAACTGGTTCCGTTTTACTTGGACATGTTGTTGTGCTAGCCCTACTTGTGTGCGATGCATGCAAGTGTCTTACGTTTTTCCTCGAAGCACACAACCAGTTTCGCGGTTCTTGCCGCTCGTCAGGCATGCATATCCGGTAATCTTTTGCCAGTTCATTCATATACTTGTACCAAAGAAATGTATCTTTGTCAAAATAACTTTGTTTGCAACACTGGGTGACCGTTGAATAGACAGCTCTTTCAGAGCAAGTCCAATGAAGAATCAATACCATGATTCGATGTTTTGTAAGTGGGTTAGATGCTACTAACCACAGCAAACGTGACCTGATGGCTTTGGCAGAATATTTGATAATACATACTACTTATAATTAAATATTCTGCCAAGACCATCAGGTCACGTTACGACCGAACACCGGGATGCAACAAATTTCCTGTCTTTTTAAGCTCGTCTGTGCTACAGTGTGTTTAAATTCTTCCGAATATGGCCCTGATATAACGCAGTTTGCAGGTTTAAAAAATTAGTACCAAACTTTAGGATCTGAGCTGCTTTGTAATGATTCATTTTTTCCAGGATCCACAATGTCAATCTAGTGATAAACATCTCCGAAAATACTAGTAGGTGTTCGTTCTCCATCTCTACTGTAAATTTGATGTTCGTCTATATATATATATACTTCATCAAACTAACTACGATCAAACGAAGGCAACAAACAACGGACGAAGAATTACGAACAAGAACAATTGTACCGTACATGAAGGATATTTCGGAAATGAAAGCGAGACTGCTTAAACACTATGGAATCTAGGTTTCCGACAAATCGACCGCCTAAGCACAGAGAGTTCTTTCGAAACCAAAGAAGAAAACAACAATGAAAACAGTAACGCTGTCTACAGAATAAACAGCATGTACAAAGTGGAAGAGCACTAGCAACAGTCAACAGTAGGCGTGGACCAACCTCACTTATTTCACAAAATGCACAACAATACGAACAGAAATTTCACTTTAGATCAATGAGAATCGTTGGTAAACGTGCACCACACAACTTTTCAGGACTTGGTAGCCTTCGATTCACATCGGAACGGGTCGTGTGTACATTACAAGGTGATGCAATGAAAGAGAGGTTCCACCGCAACCGGTTAACGGACCTAATGAATACAATCCAGACAATAAAAACTTCCTACTCTTCGTACCATTTTCACAGCGAACATCATTGAGAACACGGGGAACAAGGGACCGAAAATAGGCGAAGAAGGGCATGTGCAAACGAACGGATAAAAGTAGAACACCACCATCCTACAGATACTGTATATGCCCCCTCGACTGACGCTAAAACGCTTGTAATCAAGATGCCAAGCTCGGCGAACTGACTTAAATGAATGCGTTCAGCACGAAGCACTGTAACGGTTTGCGACAGATTTTGACGAATAAAAATTTTACGCTTTCCGGTATTCAGACACCACAGTCCATGGGGATGTTTGACTGATAACAGCGATTTGAGACATGCGTGAGACTGAATATTGTCCATCATTTAGCGTGCAGCAAAAGTACTGCAAAATATGAAGGCAGTTGAATAATTGCGTAACAATTGTATAGCCATACTACACGGTAAGAATAATGGACAAATGAGAAGTATAATGGAGCAATAATAGTTTGGATATTTCTGTGTACAATGAGAGTCCATGTTAAATTTCACTAACGTTATATGAGGTTCAGAGACTGTATTCCCAACGATGATGAAACAGGGTCTTGATTGCTGTTAGTCTATCGCGCACACTAGTGGGGTGTGCATTCCCAAACTCAATTGACTACTCTTGCTGTGAACGGTCCAATTTACAAGCCATTACATTGACCCTCACTATCGAACAGTAGTGGTTAGTAATAAATATTTTATCGGTCAAGTACCCTATAGTTCCTTCGACTAATCAGAAATTACCGGAAAGTGTCACTTGGTAACCATTCCTTGATAATCTGTTAGTATCGAACTTTAGTGGACTGAAGAACTAGTAGATGGTATATTAATCTGCTCAATGAGTTGAACAATGGCATTGATCCAACAGTTTGTCCGTTCGGGGCAAACAGCTCGTTAAAAAGTTCTTCTTCCTCCGCACTACCTTTCACACCAACAATCCCTTGGAATAAATAGTACGGTTAAATTTTTATCCTATACTTCGAGAAAAAGGCCGATGAATACTTCGCTTAGCGAATTCGAACCTCGAGTCGAGAATGGGAAAATTGGCAAACACTTGCTTTCTATCAGATTGGGAAACTCAGTTGGTCTCAGTATATCCGTATTTGTTTCGACCTTGAATGATTTTGTTTACCAGATAACATTGTTTGCATGTGTATACACGCCCAAAAAGCGGTTCACGGCAACGTGCTTCAATAAAGAAGTTTAATAAGTTCAGAGACCACTCTCCACCCTTTTTACCTTGTTAACACTCTGAAATAGATATGTGAATCAGGAATGGATCCACAGTTTAGTTAACGGTTCATCTGTCCCCTCCGAAATTGGACTATCTACCGAAAGCCAAAGAAAACGCTTTATGCAAGTCGATTTGGGAAATATTTAGCAATCAAGCAACAGACAATTGTGACGATCAGCTTTTTTCGGCTCCCAGATTTTGGACAATACAATACATATGTTCGTGGTCTTTGATCGACTAGTGTGCACTATAAAAGCAAACCATACTCGATTCGAACTGTCAAACCAGCAACGAACAATCAGTCCTTTGAATTAATTCCACTATGTGCATCGCGTAACATGTGTCCTCTGTCGTGCGTGTTAGGAACCAAGTCTGATAGAAAATGTGAGATTTCACAGTGCCATATAAGTGACGGGATGATGAGCGGGGAGGTGGTGCAAGCATCCAGATGAAGATGCGCGTCTTGTCCCAACTGAACAGTTTAGGTACATCCATCTCGAGTAGGTTGCGTTTATTCGGTTCGAAAATCGCATCTGAACTACAGTACATTGAAAACGAACTGAAAACGGACGGTTATCCTACTGGGACATACTAATTCCATTTGCCAGGAATCTGCAGCAGTGCATACTGATATAGTCCACTGGGATTTAAACCGATACGGTGCACTAACGATGTGTTTCTTAAAATTGATATTGCCAAAAACTAGTCCGGAGAATGCCCGCAAGAATTTGGTTTAGGTAACCAGATGACTCAAGCACCACCGACCTAAACATGCTATTTTGAAATAATCCTTTGAACCTTTGCCAACATTTGAGATTGCTTCGCGTGTAATTGTCAACGCTGGGAACTACTTACGACATGTTCCGGAAAACATTTTTGTTCATGTAGACGAAACCACGACCCAGATTCGCAGATCTGTAGCAGAAATAGTGACAGTAATCTCTTGCCTTGAAACACTTTGCTAATTTATTGGCAGCCTTTCTTCTGACGTTGTTCTCCTTGGTCTATAGCTAGTGAAATTAACACACTTCCGATAGTACCACTCTGTAACGACAATTCACCGCCATCGCACCCTCTAGAGTTGGCGGATCCCCTGCGCCGTGATCCAATCTGACCAGTCATTTGGAAAAATAGTACACAACTAAAAGGTTGTCTATCAACGGATACAACTTTTACCGCTCAGGCTACTGCGATTATTATGATGTATGCTAACTGCTAACCCAACCCATTTCACCAGTGTGTCTCTTCCTCTATACAATTTCGAACATCAACAAGCCTTCTTACATGATCGTGAAATCACGTTCCGGTGATTACAAATGTTCCTCCAGATAACAAACTCATTTGTCGATTTACTTAAGGGACTTTCAAAATAACTCAAAACCGCCAATCGTTCTTGTAAGCTGTGATTCCGTTCTAATCGAGCGCGTGAACCATCCTCGGTGTTCTGCCCTCACAGTCAGACCATGCTCTCTCGTGGTACATGTTCCGCTTAGACATAAGTAAACAGGTGAACCCTGGTTGGTCATATGACCTGAGTAAAGATCCGCGGGAATTTTCCCTGGACATCTGTCACATCTCTGGTAGGCTGCTCTGAGGCCTGGTGATATGGAGATAAATTGATAAGACAGAAAAAAATAAACTGTAATTCAGCTTTTGCTTCAGTTTTAAGAGGAGATCAAGATGTGCAGATTCGGTTAGAGACACCAAATACGGACAATGTGAAGCGATCGGCAAACGCGGTCGTGGATAGTGAAGGCGAATTTTCCGATTCATTCGTCGGATTGTATATCGTTTAGCCAATTGTCAGTTGTGGGTTTCATTTTTCTGGAGTTCATTGATTCCCCATGATTGTAAACCCAACGATTGATTGTTTAATTCCCATCGGGGGGGGGGCACATGTTGTACGCTACAGTAACGCGTCCCCACACGGACGAAACAAATGCCCAGTGCTGTCTTCCTGTCGGACAATGTGAACCAGTCCGCTGGGGTACTTCAGAAGCTTTATACGGATAGATTTCGATATTTTTGTACACTCACAAGTCACGGAGAGGATGCACGTGAAGAGAATTGTGTTTTTTAAATATATTTCCATCCCCGTGGAATCCGGGCCCCGTCACCACATGTCCATCAGGAACTGAACTGTGGAAAAATATGTGAATACGCCTGCACACTTTGCCACAGCTGTTCTTACACACACACACACACACACACACCATGAACTGAAGGTGTAATACCCCTGGGATAACAAATGTGGATGATATTTTTGGGAAAATTGAAGTAAATAAGTGCACTCCAGCGAGCCACTAAGTCCAGTATGACGAATCAGGACGTCATCAAAGCGTATGTGTCATACCACGTGTCTGTATGCAGTCTCTCTTGTGTGCTCAAGAAAACGAGATACTCCCAGACAGTAGTGCCAAGTTATTGATGCTGACTTTCTGACGGACAGGTTGGAGCCAAATTTCTGTGTCTCTGATTAAAAACGCATATGCCGGTCTGATGAGATTTTTTTACAGGAAGCTGAGGGTAGATGATTTATCTGTGAGTCGTATGCAGCGATGCATTTCCTTTTTATAGATACATGTGAAAGAACGAGCATCATGTTAAGAAACATCACTGAAGGGGTTATCCGCGTTGAAACCAGGAGTCTTTTGCATTGCCGCCCTAACTATACTGACATGAATGTTCCCAATGTGTCATAACTCCCCTCCTCCCGGTTCGTCACCGTTCACACACATACACACACTCACACACACTTAAGTTGACGTACAAATTAACTTGCATGTCAAAGCCAAACGGAAATTGTCGGGCCGAACGCTTGTATTCCGTGGGCATTTAATCGTTTTTTTTCGCACGGAAATCCTCCGGAATTACTTTTCGATGAAATAGTTATCAATCTAGTCGAGCGATGAAAAAACACCTAAATTGATGTGTACTCCCCACTGTCATAGTCGTTGGGACATAGCACCGGGCTGCTAATTCCTTGGTAAGTCCTTTGGGGTCAATGCAGCATGTATGTGTGAGGACATCATTCTATTGTTCAGCCGCTTATTAGCCCTCGTATGAAACATTCGACAACTGAACAAACGATTGAACGGAGTTTTTGAATACCAATTCAGCAGAGTTCGAAGCTGTGGGTGAGCAAGGACTTGAGAGAAAAGCAGTTTCCTTTTTACCAGTGTCTCAGAACTGAACTCGGGGTACACAATCTGTGTGAATCCGGCAAAATGTAGGCAAAGATTAACAGGACGGGAAACGATCAGATGTGCGTAGGGCGGGGGACATGCCTATGTAGATGCTGATAAAGCGTGATTTTAACTCGTTGAATAGCTATATTTTCATTTATGTTGCTTGGAACATGTCCCGAAGGCTCGCTATAATGATACTTGGGTGATATCATATAGTCTTAGGCTCCTGATCACAGAAAACTCACAGTATGTCAATCTGTGATTGTTATATGATTACTGAATGATCGCACGAAATTTCTATGGAATCATAAGCTCAGATTCATGATTCTTACTTATTATAAAAGCTTAGGGACAATCAAATTATCCGAAGCTATCCAATCTTATCACGTTTCTTGGATTCTATTAACGACAAGCTCTCGTGAGTCATTTGTTTCCGATATTTTACCCTTATATAATGGTTAGACGAAACTGATCAGATCGGGATTTTTTACAGACCGTAGCAAAGCAGCAGTAGCTCCGGAAAATTGAAGCGAGTGAGGATTTCTCGCTCTACACCCACATTTATGGAAGTAGAACAACGACCACTTGGTCCTCTCAGCAAATCTTCCATCGTGCCGAAATGCGCGATAACAAATATGACCGATAATTGGTGCTCAATTGTCAACATCGTGGTAAAGCACACACATCTGGCTTCGCTGATGCCATATCCGTATCACATGGGTGAAACCGATAGTAGTATAAGCAAACGTAATTAATGAAGCCATGCGTCGAAGCTGTTGACCGTGTACGGCTTCTCACTTCTAATCTCTTTTCCGCTTTGAGTGTGTGAGTGAGTGAGCGAGCGAGCTAACAGTGGTGTCAGTATGGGAGTCAGATATCCTCTTTCAGACGGTTGGATTGCTCAGATGAACTATAGAACTTATACAACAGTAACGAGGTCACGGGAGAAGACGCTGGACAAACAAACATGCCCGTTACATTCAAGGATTTTTCAACGGATACCAGATGGCCGCTAGGCACAAAGAATTCCGATTCTCCCAATAAGGCTACAAGCACGATCCAAATTGAATCTACGTGAAAATGATCAATTGGAATCGGTAAAAGTGCGCGGTGCTGAAGTGGGGATAAACGAATGGTTGACTGTGATCAACTAATAAAATTCACGGACAGCGGTGCATTTAGCGACACGGTGCGTAAGAAGCGTGTGATATGTGAACGATGCCAACAATGTGAACAGACCCAGAGGGGCAAGAAGAAGCTGGTCTGAGACCGAATAAGTGGAAAATTCCCAATATAATGCAAAAATAATGTGAACTGAAACAGGGATTTCCACATGAATATCCCGAGGATGAGATAAAAGAACGTTGCACGGGTAAATTTCAGATATGATAGGGTAGATATTGTCTTACTACGGATGTATTTGCAATGACCGGTATGGAGCACTGGACAACTCTTTGATCTGTTACATGTTAGTGGCGGAATACTTGATCCGATTGTATAACACTCATCTGCAAAATGAAGGAACCGGTCAGAAACACCTGATCGGTGAGGGTTTACAGCTTTTTCGGCTCACACTTAATGTTTCCCCGTACACGACGAGATTCGGAATGCAATCATTTTTTCTCCTACAATTGGATTCATCTAAAACGTGTATGTGTTGTGTCCCCAGATGGTTTAGGGTCTCAGACCTCAGACCCGTCAGATGCGTCTCACACACACTCGGATGTTTTAGTTGTAATTCATCCATTGGAATCCGTGACTCGGTGAATACTGGACCGATAGGGAGAGAGAACAAAGCGAAACTTCACTCAGGCAAACAAACATGATTAGTGGCAAAACTGATTTTAAACCAACACACGGGGATATATATTGTTACCGAGCTGATGATTTTTGTTTTTACATAGTGCCGAGGAAGGAAGCTGAGCTATTCGAAATCCAATGAGAATGGAGCTTTTGTCTAAATGAGATATTGATTTGGTCTATTTTCTTCGTTGTTAAAGGCGTTTACCTAGCTCCTTTCATTCGAACATACTTTGCTCTAACTGAGAAACACAGCAATTATTTTGAAAACAATTTTTTTCCACCTGAATCCTTTAAAGTCATTGTGTGATACTACATTTCTTTTGACCTTCGTAATCACATATCACTCCCTCCCCCTGGGTTCAATCTCCTTTAACCTTGTTCAAACGCGAGAAGTGAGCTTTTCAATCCAAACAATTTTGTTCAGACAGCCTCTTTGTCTTCCCGATGCCCATCTCTCAATATCCTTTTGTTCACTGTTCTCAGTCAGGGACCGGGTGGGGGGTAGGGGCGGGCAGGTGTTTAAAAGGATGACTGTGGGATGAAGTAGCCCGGTGATAGAAAAGGAACGCGACCACATCGCTCTCTCATACACACATAGAGAGATTGCACTGTAATTGGTCTGTAGGCGTGGCACAATAACGGACAATATGAGACACAATGCGGCCTCAATACCGAATGGATACATAGATTGGGACCGGTTCAGACAGGTGCTCATCCAGTTGTCCGTATGAACGAGAAAGAAGTGGGGATCAAATGTGAATTCATGGTAGATGAATAATTTCCAGTCCACGTGGACAAACCGGTATTGATTATCACATGTTTGTTTTCACATAATGATAAAATGTCTGCAACGACGAAATGTAAGATCGGACAGAACAGTAATGATTATTGCTGGCTGTGGTGCATTCATCAATCGAAAAACTGGTTACCTGTAACGGCACACTTACTCATAGACCATCACTAGGTATCGGGCACACGGTCCGGATCAGAAACAGACGGAATTAACCGATAGTGATGATCCAGGCACGCTGCCATCAAACTAACCAACTCCGTGAACAGCGAAATTACAGATTTCATGATGAACGACATCGGATGCAGAGTGGAACAAACATAAACAGAAAAGCCGAACGGCTACAGCGCACGTGCGTAGTAAGCTTGTGTTTGCTTTGTGTGAGTTCCCGGAATCGAACCGCAGTAGGTTAAATAGATTCCTGGTGTCGAAATCATATCACCTTCATTGTCTCATAAACATTATGATGCAATACTATTCATGTGGACATATATGTGGATAGATAGATACATGGATAGATAGATAGATAGATAGATAGATAGATAGATAGATAGATAGATAGATAGATAGATGGATAGATAGATAGATAGATAGATAGATAGATAGATAGATAGATAGATAGATAGATATAGATTTGGATGGATATATCACTAGAAAGATAGATAGACAGATAGATAGATAGATAGATAGATAGACATATAGATAAATAGACAGATAGTTAGATAGATATTCAGATACATAGATAGATAGATAGATTTATAGCATAGATAGACAGAAATATGCATAGATATATAGATAGATAAACAATCGATGGACCATAGATAAATAGACAGATAGGTAGATCGACAGATAGATAGGTAGATATATAGATAGACACGGATAGATAAATTGATAGATAGATAGATAGATAGATAGATAGATAGATAGATATGATTGATTAATTGATTGATTGATTGATTGATTGATTGATTGATCGATTGATTGATTGATTGAATAACTGTCTTCAGTAGGCGGGGGTTCCTATTTTGAAAAGATAAAACTTTGGCACCATCCGATGTAATTTGTTTTGTTTACCGGACTAAGGAGATGAAAAAGAAAGTACTATGAATGAACAGTGTCAAGTTTGTGACGCTGGACTAGGAGTTCATCCTCCGTGAATTCATTCGTTCTTATGCAGATTTCAATTTAGAAAGGGTAAACGGATTCAACTTCATTACTGCAGTCGCAAGGTTGTAGGCCACGAGAAGGTTATTCATCGTCTATTAAATGCTTGTGTCGATAAAGTATTGATAATCGGTTCGCATAGCTCGGTTGAATTGAATTCCATTTCGCCTGCTCCCGAGTTTGACAATCTGTTTGCAAACGTTTCATCACCAGCCGAGGTGACATCTCATTGCTTCTCAAGCACCATGAAGCTCGGCGAAGAGACAAAATCGAATATTCTTGTATCATACACAATATAGCACAATCAATCCTGTCCAGCCTGTCGAAGTATCACACCTCACCCATATCAGCACTACCAGCCAAGACTATTGCTCGGTTGACTGCTTATTACAGAAGAACATAAAAGAAACTGTCTGATCAACTGTGTTCCACTAGTGCTGTCCTGGGAGCTGTCCGCGGTCGGGTCGATAGAGCCGCGCAGCAGAAGAGACCCAACAAGGTCGAAGCAGCTTTACAGTGGAGCTCCCTAGTTGGTAAGTTTACACTTTGTTCGCTCTGTACACAACCAAATTCACCGTATAATCTGATCAAATCCTCCATCACACCCCTGTCATTTACAGTGGTTGTATCCAGCCCCTCAAGTCTGACTCCGATAAGTAGTTACTAATGTGATCGATGTATCATCGAGCCCTCATCCCCGGTCCGCCTCCATCGAATCTTCCTGAACCCAGTAATTAGCACTTTGTTTGATATGACCCCTACCCGCGGCACGACCCCCTGCTGCTGACAACGCGGATAGCTGTTGTCGGATTGT
>UZAN01040924.1:15148-25360 GCA_900618425.1 Echinostoma caproni | reverse complement strand
CAGTAACCCAGTTACTGCATTGAGAATGTCACCTCGATATATATATATATATATATATATATATATATATATAACCACGGGATAAGAAGGGATTCACTTTTTGGATTCCGGTTGATGAACCGATTTTCACTATTCATTTTTGTGATTTATTGGTTAAGTATATTCAATAGAAAAATCTAACTAAACTATAGTCCTCACAGCTTCCTACATCTTCCATTTATCGTTCTATGATCAGTGGACCAGTCGACGATCTAGAGACAGCAACCCAAATCAGCAAACAGAAGCGTAAGGTCAACGATTATCTAAAATGAAATTCAAACTACACTGTTTGAAACCAATTTTCGTCTTCTTCACAATTGCATTGATTGAGCACCATTGATGGGACAGAATACGTGATGCATTAGTCGGTTGACATGTCCGGAGCAGGTAGTGGACGGACTAAATCAAGGATATCGTTAGTGATCCAAACAATGTACGTGGGCTTTTTGTTTCTATTATGCCTTGTCGAAATGCCTGTCATACCCTAAGTCGATTAGCAGGACCGAGTGCGTGGGCGTGGCCGGAACCAAACGGTATGCGTCATCCGTGTCAGAATGGGTCACAGTACCGTGTCAGCTCATAACAGTTCAGCTTGGGTAGGCTGAGGGACACGATTTGTCTGACAGTTGGCATCCGATACGTCTGTAATCTGTGCTATACTATCGGCTAAAACGCAAATCATTTGATAGGACCAAAGGAAAGGTTTGATCACAAAATGTGACAATACCTGTTCGTTTTCGGTTGCGCAATCATACACTCTCGCAACATTAGACAGAAAAACTAGGGGAATTTCAGTTTTCAAAACTATTTTGCGTAGTGATCTTCCGCGCAACTGATTCAAAGAAAGCTGTTAGGAAATCATGACATTTATTCTAATCCTTTCATTTAAATTTCTTAACTAACACACTCAAACACATAATGAGGTTACAACATATTCAGTTGCCCTTTTTTGAGGTTTGTGTTCGGTTTGTTCGACCACGGTCCCGTATTGCGTTGCATTACAAGGGGTTTCGATGTACCGAGGACGCAAGTAATCTCAGTCTACATTCCCATCCCGGTTATTTTTAATTAAAACTTCCGTGTGTCTGAAGAAACCGATGTTTCTTGATCGTCTTAATCGCAAAACCTCATTACCAGAAAGGTTTCTTTTTTCAGCTAATTCAACGGTTGTCCATGAAAAGTGATACCCGTTTTAAAATCTCCTCGGAATTGTGCTTGCCCACTCCCACAGAAATGACAGCCAATGAAAGTGTCTGTTAGTCCCCCCCCCCCAAAGGTTAATGAAATGAAAGATGGNAAAGATGGAGTAATCCCTCCAATTAGGAGGAGTACTACTATGTGATGGAAATGCATTTGTGATAACCGACAAAAGGCACCGGACAGCTGTTGCGTCCTGTTTGGGACTCGCCAGCAGTGCGTACTTTTTGTGTCCCTGTCAGGACTCGAATCGCGTGTAGCCCAGGGGTAAGGGTTTGAAGTCCCAACCCGACTGATCGCGGTTCGAGTCCTGACAGGGACACAAATAGTACGCACTGCTGATGAGTCCCAAACAAGAAGAAACAGTTGTCCGGTGCTTTTTGTCGGTTATCACAAACATTTCCATCGCATGCAAATGCATGAAATTGTGGAGGAAATTACCAATCTCCCAAGGAGTGAAACCTCCACCCAGGAGTGCCTGTGGCCTCTTAACAATTCAATGGGCTAATACAAGCTTGCTACTCTAAAAAAAGAAGTACCACTATACTGGGAATGTGGGTTTTCTTCAAGGGCAATGAAGTGTTGGTGAACAGTGTTTAACCGGGGAGGGGCGGGAGTAGCTCAGCCTGATGGTGATCCATCTCTCATGTTCACTGTCATTACCGGTTCAAAAATCAATGCTTCGTGAATGGTGGATTTGCTTGTTCTCCATCCCTTAACGATAACATCTTCCATAATGAATTAGATGTGAAGTCAAAGAATAGATATAGACTAAAAATACCAGGTTCAACAATTGTGATACCTGAGGTGTGATATTGGCGTAAAACTGAAGTGAGTGAAACTGATAAACGAGATTATGATTGAATGGTCAAAGACGCTTCAGTGTTCACACAAATTTTTTCTTAGTTCTTCTTTTCTTTATTAACACGTTTAAACTCCAATCAGTCACGTGACACCTAACCTGTCAATCTTACACTGCCGACTGACCATTGCTGGGTGCACACCACTGTTATATCAGTTTCCTGCCACCCTCGATATATAACTCGTGAGGCCTGTGGATCAATCAAAAGTTATGTTCTGTTTTTGATAAGACATTCACTTTGCCTGTTTTATTCCTCAATTGACCTTTTATTGTGTGCTATAAGACAATTTGAAAACAAATCCAGACGAATTGATTAGATTCAGGTACACATCCAGATACTTTGGTAACTTCATCATTCATAATTCAAGTAGTTGAACGTTTCGGCTAACTTATCTTAAACCTGATACGTACCATATTTTGACTCCCACTTACAGTAAGAGTGAAAAGGGGTTAGATTTCTAATTGCCTCCGTAATTCGCCCAGCAAGCAACTAACTTCTCCTGGTAACCGGAATCTCACTATGACCTGGAACACTGAGGCTCCGCACTCCACTTCGAACAGAGCTGAGCTCACATAGATGAACATATACTAACATACACTAAAAGCGCACCAGTATGGGGGCATTTGGCGAATCGTTAAGTAAATCTTAGATGTTGGCTCATGAATAAATTCAGATGGTTTCTCGGCAATAACAAGTCTCTTGTTGTGCACATCAGGATGACTTGATCAGTAAATGAATCGGTACCAGAAATGATCATTGGACTCAGTATACCCGTGGTCGTTTAGTGTATAAAGATCAATTAACCTTTTGTAGTTTGTGAGTTCAACTCTTTCCACTACCGCCATCGATTATTATTTATACTTTGGGTGGCTTTACTTGATTGGAATTATCCTCTTGAATGCTAATTTCATAGCTTTTGTATGTAACAAGTAAAAAAAGTTAAAACAGATTATTTGTATGCTATGGAAATCTCTGGAAGGACTGACGATGATCACTGGACAACTGTTTCATCCTTGCTGAGGCTCGTTAACAGTGCATTACATTCGTCTCCCAGCCAGAACTTGAACTCGGAACTTTCGGGTAGTACCGCAAAATCAATTGAATAGGTTAAACCAAACAAAAATAATTTAACTTGATCGTGCCACAGTGTTGACCGTTGACCATGAAACCCAGGGGTCAGAGTTTCGGCTCACGACAGTTCGCGGTTCGATTCTCCACGGGGAGACCAAAGGTCGGCATTGCTGATGAGTCCCAAATAAGATAAGACAGTGGTTCACTGCACTTTGTCAATCATCACATACATTTATACAATGTTAAAATACATTTAACACATAGAGATGGGAGATGGCCGAAATCCCTAGTAGTAAAATCCAAACCCAAGGCTATCCATACAACAATGTGCCAGTGAATAATCGTATGATTATAATAGTCTAAATAAATTAATATTATTATTAACGCTATTATTTTGATTATTATGGATGCGATCCCCGTAACTGCTTTTGTACTCGATATCAGATTTCTTTCGAAAAAATTATCCTCCATCATCACAGTTTGATCGAGGCTAAATGAAGTCGTCAGAATTCCTCTCCCAATATATGCAGATCAATAGTGGCCCACAAGGTCATATACATATATATATTTATATATGGTTTTTGTGTCTCTTCATGTGTTGCAGAGCTACATAATTTACGCGTTTACACGCCCTACATGTGTGATTGACCAAACAATTGTGCGCGTATTACATGCAATAACCTACGGTTTCCCAACCGGGTGAAGTACCGTGTATGTGTGCACACGAACAACGCGACCACAAATTATTCAACATAACACATGCATCCGTATACTGACCCAATCCACACAAGTAACCGGGATAGTCATCCGCGCGGGCAGCTTTGTGGTTAACAAACTCTATCATACACGAACATGATCGACCTCGTATGTGTATCGGTGTGCGAGTGTGTGTGTGTGTGTGTGTGAGAGAGAGAGAGAGAGAGTGAGTGAGGACTAAACGGTAAATCACTGCAGACATCCTTACAAAGTCACAAGCCGAAATCAGCTGTACAACACACACACACACACACACATACTGGGCACAGAACCCGAAATGAATGGTGCAAAACATGGATGAGTGCAAGGGTGAATAGTTGAATGAATGGGTGAGTGGTGGTGATGATGTTCCGAGAGAGGTGGGCGGCGGGAGAGGGAGGGGAGGAATCGACTACTTGGTAGTCAAACATGAATTGGTCAAATCCAATATCGGCGCGTGTGTGCGTGTGTGTGTGTGTATGCATATGTGCACCTATATATTTGGGTGAGAAGAACAATGAGTACTACGATTCACATTACCCAAAATCCCCGGGAGGGAGGGTCTCATAAATCCCAATTTCTGGGATGTTTTTGCTCTCACACAAACATACACACAAGTACAATGGGTAGAGGAATCATACTCCTCTAGGTGCGAACAGTTTCGGCGATTGGCAGTGAAACGATTTGACTAAAAATTGTGTCAGAGTTTGTTTTCTTTCTTCGGAAACCTATTTGAAACGAAGATTCTGAGTGAGGGATTGGTTCTGTTTGCGAACCCACTGTGTAAACGATCGAGAGATGTCAGCTCTCCTTTCATCTCTTTTGTTTATTCGAAACACATTGAAAAATGGTCAATGAGAATCACATCGATTGGGTTTCCTTAATCGTTTTAATTGTTTATAATTTGTGGTTTCATCAGATCGTAAAAGCAAAGCAGATTCCGTGGATGTACGAAACATTGTTTCTAAACGAAAGTGAATAATTGCAATAGAGTATGTCATTGACCCCATCATCCGCTTAAAAACTACATCAGAAAATGAACAATTGAGGGTGTGTGTGTGTGGTTGTGAGGCAAAATGAAGTCTGGGTTTGTGGTCAAATCTACGTAACACGAAAGCCTCAATTGGGTACAATAACCGTCCTGAAAGGTAATAATTTCAGATTATTGTTCTCCTCCATTGAGTGACAAGTCTACATTGTAAAAAAATCACTTACTGGGTATTTAGTATCTCACAATTCCAAGAAATAACTAAAACTTCGCTGCTTAAATTGCTTGCATAACTGGCTAAGGTTTCATTTTACTAAATGGAATTAACACAATACATTAATCCAGTGAAATAATTCCAGAAATGAGCTGGAGTTATTCGACGGAGGTATCCCGTTCCTTTTATCTTTTAATCCTACTCATTGATCTGTCCATCTTGTCGTCTGTCATTCTTTGGAAAGTTGATAAAAGACAATATGTTTCCCACGAGTTGGCCACCAGACAGTTCTCCAATCATCTTTTTACCTTTTCATCAAATTCACGTGCTTCTAATCCGTTAAAAGATCTCCAAATTCATTTAGGATATTTTATATCTTGAGATTCTCAACAGATAAGTAATGTGATAGTAGTGGAGGATTTGGCCTGACCTGGTGGAGAATTTCGCCAAACGAAATGTGTACTGAAAATCTTGGGATACTTGTCAGCTGGTTCGACCCGATTAGGTCCCATCAGCAGTGCGAATCCATCAACCTCTGACCCCTTAGCTAGAACGTAAGCATACTACCAACTTGACCACCGGGTAGCGATACCTGCGTGAAGCTCGCAAAGATGGGTTGTGCTATAAATTGCATAAGGAAAATGGAAAACAGTCTTACGTTCTACCTGTGAGGTCCCGGGTTCGCTCCCCAGTCGGAGCAATGTCAGATTCGCCATGCCGATGAGACCCAACTAGGTCGAAACAACTGTCCAGTGTTTCAAACTTTTCACTTCACGTTTCCCTTACTCATTACATGACGAAATTTATGTATTAAATAATTCCATCTCCTCCAGATGACAGATTATGGCGGTGACTCAATCACACAACTTTTTCACTGGAATTTGTATCACCCACAAGTCACATTGAACATGCTTTGGCACATGAAGCGTTAAATAATTTTGTCCATAGTGGACTATTGCATTTTCTTGTGGTTATCACCATTTTTCGTCTTATTTTTCTTCCAAATGAAAATCTTTCAGATGCTCTATCGTTGTTTATTGCTTAATTACCATGTTACATCATTGCCACTAAATGAATAAGTAATGGATTGTATTATTAAAGCTGACCATCCTTCAGACTTCATCTTCACGCACAATCCTCAGCTCCTGCAGTCAACCATACATTCGGAAGCACTAGACTCGAGTTTTGTTGTCATTAGGGCTCATCCGTGGTGCATATCCACCTTCCTGTTCGGAATTTGAACTCCGAATCCATCGCATGGAAGGCGTGTGCGTTACCACTATACCAACTAGCTCATATCAGGGCTGAACCAAAATGCCAATTGCTGTTTGTTCAGATGTTGTTGTCAGAGATAGTCAGTCAGTTCAATTTTGCCCGACAGCAACGAAGGGAGACACAGCTGACTATCTGTTAACTCCAATCGAAAGCCTCCCACCAAGTCAGGTCTTCCATGCAGGTTACGGGCTAACTGGTCGCAAACCTACGAGGCTGCGTTCATAATTTGCATTAAACTCACAATTACTTGTGATTAGTGTTGTGGGACAATGATTATTGGTGAAATGATTGGAACTGACCATCCTTCAAGTCCCGGATGGGACGCTGGATATTCACTACTGATGAACTCCAATGGAAGCGAAACTCAAGTCTAGTGCTTCCGAATGTATGGTTGACTGGAGGAGCTGACGATTGTGCGTGAAGGTGAAGTCTGAAGAATGGTCAGCTCTAATCATTCAATCAATAACAATTATCCCACAACACTACTCACAAGTAATTGTGAGTTAAATGCGAATAAGTAATCGTCTGGTAGAACGCCAAAAATAAGTTATTTTTTTTGAATAAATGTTTTAACTATGACACTTCTTTACAGATATGCATATATAGTTGATCTATTTATTCTTCCCGTGAGGCAGATTTATTCGGATATAGAAAGATGTAGTTTTCATCGAGCGGATCAGTCTGCCTTCCTTGTGTGCATCGCTTGGTCCTAATGTTTTGTGTAACTTTTTAGATATGCCTGTTTGCATCCAATGACGGTAGACTGAGTACTGAGATTATCACGGTAATCACCGTACAATGGGACCACCAACGAGTGAAATTGTTTTCCACTTTTTGCTAAAAAACAGATACACAATCGAGATCCGGCTGTCAATTTGAATCATGGGGATGTTGGAAATTATGAATTGAGTAACTTGTCTACAAATCTACCAACCCCCGTTAAAAGAAGTGTTTATCGGCAAGCAGCCAAACTCATCTAAGATCACAAAAAATAATATAATCACTATTGTACAATAATGTTGTATTTCTCTGTATTCTTGCCTTCTTCCGTATCCGAATTCGCTCTGACCCAGTTATGGAGACATATCCCCGTGCATTCCACTTCCATTTGGCACGAATCAAATTGGTACCTACTTATGTGATTTGAAATGCAATTTGCGGGTGCAGGTGGTGTGGTTTACCGAGTTCACTGTAATTCAGTGACCAACTCACTCGAGGAAAAAATCACACGTACGGTAAGTCAGTCAGTCAGTCAGTCAGTCAGTCAGTCAGTCAGTCAGTCAGTCAGTCAGTCAGAATACTTTATTCCAAGTTTATATTTTGATTTTCTGTATATTGATGATACCCAATAAACTTAAGGAAAGCACACACTTTGGAATCGGGTAATGCTCAAATCTTACTCAATCACAATAATACACTGGGCACAATTCAATTGAATAGAGGATTCTGTGGACAAATTGTGTTGTTGTGTGAATATCAAAGATGGCTATGTTCTCTCAACACGGTTATTGTTCACCCACTATATTCAAACAAATGATATCCTTCGAATTCGAATGGTAAATTACTCCATCACAGTTCTCTCTAATTTGGGACAGAGTTTGTAAACTGTAAAGCACATTTCCTCAGAATTCTGGTTCAGTCGTATGCTATTCCCATCAAAACAAAGGTGATGAGAGACAGGGAGAAGAAAACCAAGGATCCAGTCGCACAAATAACTAAACAATTAGTTCCTCCGTCTGGTAAGGAACGGGTGAAAAAGTCAAACGAGAATACTGAATGGGTAACCATAATTAAACGAAAGCATAGGAAACGAAAAAATAAGCCATTGTATGTTCCCAAAGGATGTTCTCATCGATTGTCCCCCCGGAGGAAGTTGCTCCATGTAATCCGATACCTTTCCGTTTGACTTCGTGTATTGTTCTCCACATCCTTACTGACTGGCTTCCAACCAACACCATCGTTCCTAAGGCATACTAGAAACAATTTCAGATAGTCAAAATTTTCAAATTCCGCTATTCATTGAGGATAATGAAGCTTAATTTGTGAATGGCACGATAGGTCCTTCCATTCGCAGGGATAATATACAATCACCCCATGTTCCTGTCTACGTAATCCACTTTGATCATCACTCGTAAAAGCCTGCTACTGTAAAGTATAAATCGGAACAGTTTTTCAATTTTTAAGTAAAAATTGGCATTGGCTTTTTGTGGAATTTCTTCCTAAAAGAATTCTGTGTCGAATTAACAGTCGTGCATTCAATTTTCAGGACCCGGGGGAGCAACCAATCAAAGTTTTTTTTATCGCAATGTACAATATGGTTACATTCTTTATAACTGACCTCAGTTAAACTGAGTGTACAGACAGATCTTTTCCAGTTCTGTGTTTCAGTATTTGTACGGGTGAATTTGCCGGTTTAAGATCACAAACGCGAAAAATACGCGGGTGCTTATATACAACCGATTTATCAGGTCAATGCTTTTTCTTGAAACATCGTTCACTTACATAGAAACAGCAGTGAAAAGCGTTTTTACGTTCATTTGATATGGGTTTATACTGCGATAACAATACTCAGAGTCCAAATGGTTGACCCGGGTTGGGCGAACTTGGGCCGTACGCACAGGCGTGGAGGGATGTGAGGGTGAGGTGGGATGGGGTGCACACTCAAAACCCATTCATTTCAACATCATCCTGCTGAATTCTCAAGTGTTACAATCGGGAAGAGAAAAACATGAGCAGTTCCATTGGGAACATTCAATCGGACCATGAATTTATGGTCGTCACTGGTGAAAAGTTGTGAAATGCATCAATTGGATCAGTCATGAGATTTTGCATTTTATATCTCAAATGATTATCGCATGGGTTTTAATCAAATCGCTTCTTTTGTATTTATGTCAATTGTGATTCATCGGACTATTGCATACATGACCATATATCACCGTAAAAATGACTTCGTCACAGATTAGCTTAGGTTGGTAGTGGATAACATCATAAACTGAACATTATTGGTTGAGAAATGGAAAGCTCTCACGGAAATAGTGTTTGCAGTATGCGAACAACTTCATGGTTTGAATGGATCACATTTAATCAGACCGCCAGCACTTCCCACATGGTAGGCAAAACAGAACGATTGGATTTGAATTTTACAATTTCCATTACTTTTCTGCAAGACGGGATAGAGGCTTTCAAACTGAAGTTTGTGAACCTCTATCCCTCTATTCAACTAAAGGTCCACATTAGAAAATTTGTCTGAGCTTGTTTCCCGGAATTGAGAACCACGTCATCATCGTCATCATCATCCGTTGACCACGTTTCCTCGACCTAGGTTGGCCCGACGAATTTTACAACTCATGGTAATTTATGGTTTCTTTTGAACTATACCGTTTTCGTGAATAGAGAAACTGAGACGAATAGAATCCGCGTAGCGCGGGAAAATGTCCCGTTTTATGTTTTGTAGAAAAAGGTTAATTTCTCTTAAAGGTACATCCAACGTTGTGGTTGAAATTCTATCATCTTTTTGACCAACTCGAACTTGGCGCCACCAGCCAGAAGGAACATGACACTGGATCCATCCCGGGTACATCAGANATTTTGAGTTGAACGAATCGACGGTAAATTTGACTAGTCCCTGGTTTGGGGTTTGGAGCCACAAAATTGCATATACAATCGGTCACTTTTTGTTTTTGTCATAGCATTTTATCGTTTTTGTGGTTAACTGCTAAACAAGAACTCCACTGTCACACAGTTATCTAATGAAATATGTCCATGGTCACATTTCGATTGGGAAAGTTCAAACAAACGCACTGTGATTCATACTCCTCCCTAGCCCCCCC
>UZAN01040923.1:51500-65755 GCA_900618425.1 Echinostoma caproni | reverse complement strand
GAGTAAGCAGTGGTCACTGGAAGAAATAGGAGCTTTTAGTGCTAAAGAAAAAATGTTTGGGTGGTTGGTAATAACTCTGTTCAGTATAGAGTTACCTCTCGTGGGAGAGTGACAGAGATCTGACTGAGTAGAAGGCAACATTTAGATCCAGGAAAATAGAAATTGTGGTTCTACAAAATGAATGTGTGTTCCAGAATTTCGAGGAGAGTGAAAGTATGATCAATGCAACCTTGACCAACCTAGTTGTAACGCGTGCACCGTTCACGTGCGACAGCCGATGAAGTATAAGGTCAACGAGAAGTTTGGAGTTGACGGTGATTCTCTGTGGTATTCAAAAGAGGATCCAACCTACTTTATATAAATAGGCAAGCTGAACATCCCATACCGTTCAGCAAGAACTAATGCGCTTCCTCATATTTAACTCAAGAGTTTTGTCAACTCCAAGAGCCTCCATCCTTAGAAACCTTTAAGGATAGCCCATCCTAGTCGGAGGCACTGTATTTTTCGTTGGCCTACGTCTCGCGCAACCTCCGTTTCAGCGGGAGGACTGGTATCAACTAGCAGTGGTTGTCCAATTGAAGCTAAACTTTGCCAATCTAATGTTGGTGAAGATCAAATAACCGGGGTTTGAGGTGTTCGGCTTATTGCATAAGACACCTTTATTCCACATGAATCAGTGTGTCAACGAACTCCTTGATTGGCTCACTCATGCCTCCTTTCCGTAGTTGTGACTCGATGGAAAAGATTGTGACTTCGACCACTAACCTTGTGCATCTATTTCGATACCCATCCCTTTTTGCGGTCATTTCACAGGCTTCTGATGAGTTAGTGTCTAAGGGTTCCTCGTGCTAACATATATAGCATCAAGAGGAATGACTTTGACAACTTTTGTCAGTATAGCAGAGGTCAATGAGATCCATCGTGTTGTCCTTGTTTTGATCGACAATTCGATGAATTCTTTGATTAGCTTCATCAAGTCCTTCGACAAGAGGTTGAAATTCGAGGAGATGAGGGAGATCCTCGTCAAAGACCAGTTTGCAATTGTCACTTAAATTGTGCTGCGCGTATCCGTTTTCAGCGACTTTGTTAACCAAGCATGGGAAGAATCTGTCTCTCAACAGGGCATGGTTTATATCTGTGTCAACCGTTAACAGTGGAAGTCTTGCACGGAACTACACTTGGACGCATGTGAAACACTTGCACAGAAATTCCTCTCTGACCCCACTCATCTTTTTGCATGGCGATCTATCAAACTGCCACTATCATTCATCAATGTCTTCTGCGTAAGTATGAGGTTGGATCTGGAGAACGCAGTGTGATAACCGCGGCGAGGAGGGGGGTGGCCCCCCCCCGCCCCGCCCATGTTTCGGAGACACCGTATGTTTAGACTGAAAGTTTCAAAAGTTCTAGCTTAGGCAGACTGCTGGTTGATCTGTTAGGGTGTGAAAACTGAATGCAATCAGATGAAGAGGTGAACTTTGTTATAACAGTCCTGCTGCTTATACTTTATTTACCTTATTAGTCGAATTCTGATCGGGTTACCTTGAGGGTGCGTAAACATGAGACACATTGTACGTGCTGAAGATATGAATTTTCATTAGGAACTCTTACTGAAGCTTTCAACTCAGAGTCTGCCCCACTGGACAGTGGAGCGTAGAGTCAACCTATGGACATGACCGAAGCAGCTGGTTGAAAACTTTTACATAAGAACTTGAAGTTTCAGTTTGTATTCATTGAGTTGATTGCTTTGATTTCCAGTCCACCGTTCGAACCCGGCTCGTAGCCTCATGTCACCTACGAGACAGACAGAGTGTCGACGGGAGAACTGTCTAGGAACTGTCTAGCTTAGGCTGGCTGCCCCTGAAGTACCAGAATTTCTTCCACCGTGCTGAGGAAGCCCTGGGTAAACCGCTCCGATGTCTATTGAGCTCGGTTTTGTGACAGGTAAACTGCTCCTTTGAGTGTTTATCCACTGCAGTGATCTCTCCACAGGCGAAAAAGGATATCCAAAGGAATTATACAGCAAGGTCAATGCAAGTGTGGCTGGAGCAAAGGATTGAAAATCCTTCTCACCCGGATCCTAATCTTCATAGATTCGGCAGGTACGTATAGCTAATGATTTCCTAAGGAGTAAAACAAGGATTTTGACGCGGTTCAGTGGGGACTCCACGGGGACTCCACATTATGTATACGTACATGACGGCACACCGAATTTGCAAATTGGCGATAAAATTTTTTGGTAATGGCTGGCAAAGAGCACTGAACTGTTGTTGAATCCTTTTCGTTAGCAGTGCGTATTACATTCCGTGTCTCTGTCGGGACCGAAATCGCCAATCTTTGGGTTACGAATTGATTTGCATGATAGACAGCGAACACTGACGGTACCCATCGATTTAACAGGTTTTTGGCTTAGTTCTCCATTCAATTTGCGCCTTGCTTTTTGAGATTGAATTTTAAGGTTAGGGTTTCTGTTCGAGTCTCGATAGGGACACAGGTTAGTATCTACCTTGGGTGAATCTCAATAAGGCTGACATGAAACAAAGACTTAGGTTACCTATTTACCTCCTTTCAACTAGCCTAAACACAACACGCTGTCAGTTCTAACCAAGTGGCGGTGTTCCATTGGTGAGGATCACCAATTTATCACCTAACAATTGGTAAGTTCCACAAATGGATTTATTGAATGTAAAAGCCCCGGATTGGATCCAATCTCCCGGATGTATGGTACTGAAGTTTCTTATCAGAAATCCTGTGCCTATCACAAGCCTGTGGCAGGAAGCCACCCATTCACACTGAGGTGCATATTAATGTTTGTCAAAATGAGAGTTCGCTCTGATGTGGTACTACCGATGTTTTTCGTGCAGTTAAGGCCACCGAACCTCAAAATGACTGTCCCCCTGGATCGTAAGGGACATGGAAGACAGAGAGGTAAGCGGTGAGGGGGAGGTGATCGTGAAAGTTTGAGTTTTAACGCATGCGCAAGGGTGGTGGGTGGGCTATGGTTTCTTCATGTCAACACTGTCACTGACTTGTTTGTTGACCTCATGAATGAACCTATTGCTCGTCTAGCGTGTGCACAACCGGACCTTAGTAACTGTCCAGTATTTGCACACACACACACACACACACACACACACACACACACACAAGCTATAGCCGAATTCATACACGACAGGATGAGTACACGTTTGACCGACTGGCTGGGCAGACAAGCCGAAACAATGGTGAGGACCGAAGAGTACTGTGATGCGATCAGGGGGTTCGTTAGTCCTGGTGCGGTGCATGTGCACACAAAACGTTGTACTCAACTGTGGGCACGCGCGCGGACACAAAGCATGCGTGCGCTTGTACGCACGCACGCACACATGCACGCACAGAAGCCCACCAACCCGTGACCGCAAACGACCTCCATTGATTTGACTTTGAGTACAACCAGATGGTTCTATCTTTTTCGTCTATCGCTCAGCAAAACAACAACCAACAACGGTTAATGATCCCCCGCCCCTCAGTACCACGCACAAACATTTCACATACGTGCAAACCAATTTGAACTACCAAGGACACTGTTTTCGATTTGACCCTTTGGCGTTCATGCGGTTCGCTACTGTTCTCTGACCTACACAAACGTGTGTAGTATGGGCCAAACACAGTCGTGGTCGACTGCGTCTTACCCGGCTGTCTGCTACATGTAAAATGTGTGTGTGGGCGCGCGTGTGTGTGCATACGATGATCCAAAACGTCGGCCATCGAATATTGACAAAATCGATAGCAGAAGTTCTTTACCGGTTCTGTGCTGCAACTGATTCGTAACGGTCACCTCTTCTATATAGAAATTTTGGGTAATTAATTGAACTCAAACCTTACGACCGGATCACGGTCGGTGAGGGTCGTTCATCAAAGAGGTTCAACGTGTACTTTACGTTGAGATGAATACAAATTCAAGTTTGTACTTCGTTTCGTAGCAAGCAACTGAATTGTGTTACATTTTCATCTTAGTGTTATTTTTATATACATAATTTAATATTAGAAAGACAATATCATATTTAGACAGTAATATCATTGCCGGCATCAATCGTTTTGAAATACTACGAAAGTACCTAAAGACTTCAACGTCTAGTAATCCCCAACTTAGATATTGATATGAAGCAGTGATGACACGGTTTAATTTTTTCAATTTACTGTTCCTGGTGAACCGAATCGTGATCTATCTTGGTTCGAAACTTTTCATTTTTCGTAACCGTCTCATGCATTTCTGCACATCTTAGAAAACCGGGACCATGCAAATGGATAGTGGTGCGGTAGTCCCATCCCGATTCGATAAACGGACTCTATTAG
This sequence comes from Echinostoma caproni, assembly GCA_900618425.1. NCBI lineage: Eukaryota > Metazoa > Platyhelminthes > Trematoda > Plagiorchiida > Echinostomatidae > Echinostoma > Echinostoma caproni. The sequence goes on along the minus strand of UZAN01040923.1, from coordinate 61,420 downwards.
CCGGCCATGGGCCGAGGTGTTTCGAGTTCGAATCACCGCGCTGATCCGGGTTTAAGCAGCTCCTCTCCCCCAAATATCCTTGGCTTTTAGGCAGTAAAATGCGAATTGTATGGAGTATTGTCTGTAGAAGAAACTCTCTCAAAAGTCTCAGCTACCCTTATCCTGGTTTATCCCGTCTGTTAAGCTGTCCTCTCGTGAGCAGATTCTTGGAGTCAAAAGTGAAAGCTATGTCGCATCGGAACCCAGGGCTGAAAGGATGGCTCAAAGAAACCTGACAGTCCTCCTGTTAGGAATGGTTCCTCAAGCCGAATCTAAGTATGCGGTTAGTAAAGCATGCGATCCATAAATGTCCTTAAAATTTATGTCGTTTTCTATTTTCAAAATCTAGTCGGCATCGATCCGAACTCGCTAAGAACGCATACAATATGCTTATGGCAAACCGAAATCTATGGTCGTACCGAAACATAAAACGAGTCTCTACAGGTGAGTTTCCGATCAATGAATGCACGTTGAATTACACCAATTTTCTAATGAATTTATCACGGAAATGATGCGTGAGCTGAAAAGCTAGGAAGCACTGGACTGCTGTTTCGACCTGCTTGGGTCCCACCAGCAGTGTGAATCCATCGACCCAGCTGGGGATCGAACCCGGGACCTCACAGGTAGAATGCAAGTATACTATCATTTCGGCCACCGCGTAGCTGATCATACCGTTTTTCACTTTGAATACACACGATATAGCACAACGCATATTTACGAGCATGTTGTTGATGAGACTCAACCAGGTCGAAACAGCTGTCCAGTGTTTCCTAGCTTTTCAGTTCACGCCCCATTTACACGACGAATTCGTCATCTAATCGAATCATGATATACTGGAAACTGATTCGTCCTATAGTAGGAGGTAGTTGTGAAAAAGTTCGCTAGCTTAAACCCTTTTGGGGAATTGGACACCGACTGCTCGTTTGACCTTATTCTGATCAGGAATCAAATCTCCGGTTCTAAATAGCATCTGTATTGAAGAGAGTAAACGTTGAGAAGGAATACTCACCTTCTGTATCGGCATTCACATCTGTGGGAGTCAGTATAAGGCTCCTAGTTCACTGGCCAAATGCTACCAAATTCAGCAAACTTGACTTTCAATGGATTTGCTGTATTTTTGAAATGAACGGTATATAAATAATTGATTAATTTTGCTATTCCGTATTCTGACAACATCACCATTCCAGTGTTATAGAGCAGCATTTTAAAACTCAGTGTTTGGTCCGAAAACGCACTCCGTATGTGTAGGTGTTTTGGTATCAGATTCTCCCTCAGCAACAAGGTTTCTTATATTATTGATTTTAACTGACCATCCTCCAAACTTTACATTCGCCCACAATCCTTGATTCATCCAGCGAACTATACAATCGATTACCAGACTCGACTTTCGCTCTTTGTAAAGCTCGTCAGTATTGCGTACCCCCTTCCCATCCGGACTTTGAACTCCGGACCTATTGCTTGGAAAGCGTGTGTGTGTTACCACTGTCCAAATCAGCTCATACCAGGGCTGAACCGAATTACCAATTCATGTTTGTTCAAGTGTCGTCTTCAGGGCTAGTTAGTCAGTTCACTTTTATTGTCATCTATTAATTCTCCTAGCGCATCTCATCAAGTATCATCGGACGATGTATTGGTCCCGGGGAAACACATTTATCTTTTTACATATGTCAATCGTAATTTCACTTAGTTCGACTGTTTTCAATAAATTCTATGGGTTCCTATTTTATGCTCTTCTTTCAAAAAGCGCAAACCGTTCTCCTCGTACTTTATTTGACGATTTATTTTCACACACATCTCATCACATAATACAAAATTTGTGCATTCTTTCCTAGCATATGCACTACAGGTTTCATTATAGTGTCTACCATATTTTTAGTTTTCATATCCCAATATTGATTTAAAATATCCTGGCATCACGTGGATAATAGATTGGTGTCGAGGTATCTCCTATTGATCTGTTAGTCATTTGTCTTGTTGTAGTCGTCCTCCCCATGTATACCGGATCAACTCTATTTCTTGGAAACATTTCAAGAGTGCGCCCCCCCCCAGAGCCTTAACAACCACACATACTCTCTACACCAAGACTGGAGCGAATTTAGCCCCACGTCCACAACTCGGTCCCATTATGACAGTATGAAGTCATACAGATCCTCGATTGTACCGTACATCATGCCCGTTGTCTCTCAACACGAATCGATTTTTTATTGTATTTTTGTATTGAATTGAAAATCAGGCAATCATTTGCATTCTTTAACATTACTGATGCCTTATGGTTTTGAAGTCACTGAATATTCATCTTCTGGGTGCAGTTGAGCTCACACTTGACTTTACTTGGGTAAAAGTCCATGGGAAGCACACTTGTCGTTCATCAGGAATACGTATCGAGAACTCATCTGAACGAACATTTCCGATAAAATTTGACCTATAATACAATATGTCATTCATAAAAGGGAGCGATTTGGTTAAAAGTCATGTCCCGGAACAAAAAACTGCTTACAGTTCGTAGTACACTCCTAGTCAGACCAGTTCTGACAGATTTCTAGGATTAAAATATCGCACAACTCGTTAAGTGAAACAGCTCTAACTGTGGGAATAAAAATTGACAAATGAAATCGATTTTCATTTATCTGCGATAATTTACCATTTTGGACTGGATAGCTTGAAATCCCACCTTGATGCTAATTTCCAAAGTGAGGGATCTTCGCGCTTACCCCTTCCCATCTGATCAGATGATTCGCACCTGACGTAAGGCTCCTATCGTACAAAAGATTTATCCCTACTTTGGTGGGTATTGATTGATAAATAGTATGAAAACAATTCACAAACAGTGGGAGATATTCGGCGTTCAAAGACGTATACGAACATCCACTGAAGAAGCGAGCGGTTTGAATCATGATTCGCATCATCCACAGTGCAAATCCATAGGGCTATCTCGCTGAGGATCTGATCCGAGACTCTGTCTACAGCATCACCCATCCTGATTTATTGCTGCTAAGTATCTGTTAGTCCTCCGTTTTTTCAAGACGATACCGTGTCTGACCACTAGTTAGTTGCCTGAGGTGAGGCTTTACTTCACGTCTTGGAGTACAGGTATTCTAGAAATGGTAATTCTAATCAATAGACAAATATATTCATTTATTTTAGTATCTTCAGAGCGACGTGGTTTCAGAAGCGCTGGGCTACTCGTATTATTCCTAAACCTTATTTCGTTAGGTCCGTTTGCTGGAGCAAAGATGGCGCAAAACTTATTGCCGAAGACTAACATGGGTTATGATCAACAGGAACCATGCTACAAGCATTTATTACCTGCATCGAATTCCGTGGAATTTGAACAACGGGTACCTTGTTTCTAAGAATTTTCTGTGGCGATAAGTTATATGTATATGTGCATATATCTCCGCACTAAACGAGTTCGCCTGCTACAAAGATAATTGACAGTTAAGTTTCGTAGAAAAATATATCTTTACGGATTTATTTTGTTTTACACAACTTTGTACCTTTTTAAGAAGTTTCAATAAAAGCTCGCGGCATTCATCACTACCTGACGGTTAATCAAGCGAGCACTGTTTTGTGACTGAGTTGGTTTTATTCCTAACTGGGGGAATAAACCTTAAACTTTTGATAATGATGATTGAGGAGGAGAACTTCTTCGCACATTTTGACTGAAATTAATGGTCTTTTTAGTGTGGACCTGGACTTTTGAGCTGAACAGTTAAAACTATCCACTTTTGGTGCAGTAATGTAACGATAAGCATACTTTATTAGTTTAAGTGAATGGTGTTCCACAATCTTGGGTCGAAACACAGAAACTTCAAGTTTGTAATCTCCCATAAGATAGTAACATTTTTCTTGATCAGTACTGCCCAATTCAAAGATATGGATCTTGGTTCCCAAATCAAAGGTTCACACTATAGGATTCGGCGAGGACACGGGAACTACTCACTGTTAACTGATCCTTTATAGAGTTTACCATCTCGTACACAGTCTGAATGAACTGGCCACTTTCTGCTCTACAGCTGTGTAACACAATTTCTGCTCCAAAAGGGATGTGAGCAGACAACAAATCTGAACAACTGCTGGTAACTGTTTCGCGACGCCCTCTTTAATGTGTGATTAGGGACGGAAATCATAGTGCAGTTGATTGTTACCCCTGGGATTTTTAGTCCATTTTCCTTTGGGTCGATTGATATGCATTTTTAATGCAGATAACCAATACTGTTGTTTGATGAACCCCAACCCCTCACTCATCAATATCTTCCTGAAGTGTGGAATGAAATGCTTTGTGTGATTCATTCACGCCCGATCTGTTTTGTATGTGAAGTAAATACTGTTATTTTTTATCCAAGAATATTTTGAGCACATGACTTATATAAATATTATTTGCATTAGATTAAGCCACAATCAGAATGCTTCAGATCGAGAGATGGAGGACATTTAACATTTCTGGCTGAATTTGAGTCTTTTTACCACTATTACAACCACCGCTACTAATACTGTTGCTGCATCTACTAATACTACTAGTATTACTACTACTGCAATTAATACTACTGTTGGGAGATCCTACTCACTTGTGAGTAATTCGTAAAATGATGTGATCGGTGGTTTCTTTCAACAGTTAAAAATGAACTAGATCAGTTGAAGCCAATTATTGCTGTCCGATATGGGGAATACAAGATTGCGTATCTGATAGTGGACCGTTCCATCAACTATCCTGTGTGCTTGTGGAAATTCTGCAGACTTGTTCCAAATTAGATATTTTTTGTACGAATGACGATTTACTGATATCCTGACCGTTATTCGTACTAAACAACTTTATTTGACCGGGCACCGCCTTCTGGAATTATAACACTACTATTGCTCGATAATTCTTTGTGGTTTTCACTTATAATGCAGGTAATTTGGTCATGAAGGGCAATCTGATTTTGTTCCAAAATCTTTATCTGTAAAATTCATGCACACTCGAAACGATTCAAAAGAAATTAACGAGTGATGCTGAAGTAGGTTCAGGAGCAAAGGGGAAACAGATAGACGTTATTCACGCAAATTACTTTCGGGGAAACTGTTTGCTGACGAAAGTGAATTCAGCGCACAAAGCCAACGTGCCATTCATCACAGAAATGTCTTAGAGAGACCGTATAACTGTTCTATTCTTGTTAAGCATAACCGACAAAGTATATCCACCGATTCATCAGGGTTCGATTCCGGGCGCGAAGGATTGTTGATCTGTCACACTAATTAATTAGGTTATCCATACTGACTCCTAAAGGAGAGCGCGCTCAAGGTCAATGTAACCCAAAATACTGCACTCGTTCGTCGATGTCGTGCAAGACAGTGCTTGACGCTCTGATGCACAACTGTTCAGATGGGTCCCACTATGAATGGACGTGAAATGTACGCTTGCTGAGCATGAATTTGTGTGTTAATGACTAATGTCAAATATCATAGATTTGAATGAATGTTGAATGAGATCGTAGGTTTGAAATGTAGTACCCCCTGACTCGAATGACTGGTTAGGAACTTTTCAATTTTGGTCTTAGTTAGCGACTATTTCAAGTGGTAGGGGAGCGGCGTACAGGCTTGTCTCACTGTCTTTGAAACTGAAGTAATAATGCAATCAAAATGATGAAGTTATTATATGAACGCTCGCGGGTAACGCACACACACACACACACACTTATAGATCTAAGAATGACGAATCCGCTGTGAAAGTAATTCAGACAGTTTTTTGTCTTGTGACTCTTCCAATCCTCTGTGTCAATCAAAATCTGATGTGAACTGAATTGTCAGTCGTCGTACGACGGGACCAACCGACTGGGAACAGTACGACACACCAGGTGAACTTTTTCGATTTGACTGGTTTTTCATCACCTCAAATGAGTCGAGTTCAAATGATCGTTCGGCAGATATTCAGTACTAAACAATATAGTCCACATCCACGTCTACTCTCAGTCCTCTGGCGGGCTGCATAGAGAACATTGTGGGAATCGAAAGGCCAGTACCGGTCACGGGGTGGAATATCAAAAGGGCCAAGTAATTATTTATTCATCACCTGCTCGCGTGTACATTTTTAACATATTTTGTTTGACGAGTGAAGAAAGTCACGAACTGTAAACTCGGAGCACAAACACCTGTGAAAGTGCATATTGGACACCGTGTGAATAGTGGGAGAATGAAACAAAGAGGTTGAGGGTGAAAAGAAACGTTCACGACCCAATGTGGTATGAATGAAGACTCACAGTCGTCTGTATACGAGTGAAAAGTCTGTGGGAAGTGCGAGCTCAGCGTGAATTGAACATTGAAGTTGTGCGCAGTCAAATCCATACGGTATAATTCTGTGTGCTTCCAGCAGGCATATCGGGCAGACATGCTTGAAAACGAAGACATACAAAACACTGTATGCGCAGTGGACGAATATTTAAACCAAATGAATGTTCGGGCCATTAAGATATGAACTGCTCCATGCATCGCATGACTGACTGACTGACTGACTGACTGACTGACTGGCTGACTGACTGACTGACTGACTGACTGACTGACTGACTGACTGACTGACTGACTGATCTCACGGCGCTTACCCTCCAATAATGGGTTTATCAATGTCATTATTCGAGGCTCTCGACACATGATTTGAGTCGTCACCAATATTTTTCAAGAAAATACAAGTGGTTGGGTCAACGAGCTAATCTAGTTGGTTCTGAATGTTGTTTAAGTGTAAATCAACAATATCCAGTCTTTTCATAATCTTTTCTATCCCATCATCACTTCAGAGGTTACATTATCCAACAAGAGCGACACCAATTATTGCACAAATTAATTGAAACTGGCTCGAACAGTGAAAGGCGGTTCCGCGCAATCACCTTTTGGGCATATCTATGTTTGTCCACACACAGGACAATAATTGGTTTTTCATAGCTTATTGCCGAATAACTGGCAAATGTGAACATTAACTTTATCGTCATTTCTCGGGGTAGACGGGGTGGGTGGTTGCGAACCCAAAACGTCATACCTCTTCAGCTGCCGTTCCGCCTCAGCCCCATTCACTCTGACTTGTTTCTACACACCTGCTCAGCTTGACCACCACACCTAGGTACAATGAAAAATGACCTTGGTAGCCCAGGGCACTGTCAATATGATCTTTATGATTAGTTAGGATGTCGAGATAGTGAAGCGGGTAGCATTGGGGCAGAGGTTCTATACCAATCGGGCGAGGAGGAATGACCCAATTATTTTTGATTACTTTAACTTCTCAACACAGGGGTAGTTGCAGAGGGGTGGGGTGAGTTGTGTAGGTTGAGGAGAAAGTTTGTCAGTGTGTGTGTATATAACTAGACCCAAGGTAAAAAGGTAAGTATTCCCCACCTGATGAGGGTGTTGCTGTCGTATATCAACACGTGTATTTGCTCGCACCAATATAACTCCGCACAGCACAAAACAACGAATGATGTCCACTGAGAATAGCTACAAAATAAACAGGCCACAGCTTCATTTACCCCCTCGCCACTCAAACATCCGAATGGTTCTTTGGATATGTGTGGGTGTGCACGTTCAGTGTGTACTCAGCAGTTCATATGGTGTTTACTCACTTCAACCTCGGGTCTGAACGCATAAACACTTGCACAAGCCACACAGCTGTACACTTATCAATTCGACCATACCAGGCTGAAGTGCTCTGATGAATGGCATGCTTGCAGACAATGTTCCTGACTCTCTTCCCCTGTCCTTGGGTTTGTAGATTAAATGAAATTCCAGAACTCAGGAAAATTTATATGAACAGGACCAATGAGGCTGCTGCTGCATAGAATTTGAACCAGATGAAAAAACTGTTTAATGAAATGATTAAAACTTATGCCACAATTGAACACCAAATAAACACATCTGATTGGTGTGGAAACCGGTCATAAGGATGAGTAAATGATGAAATAACTTCTCTTTTTCAGAATTTCGTTGTAAATCATTCTGCAGACTGACTAATGAAGTTTCACAACTGGAAAAATGTGAAATTATTCCTTCTAGAAAATCAGTATTGCGGCAGACATTCAGTAGCGGAGGATTTTCACACCTCGATGTTTAAGCAGTTTGGCTGCGGTCAGATAGAGAGGTGAGAGAGTAACACTGAAGTTAACAGTCATGTGTTTGAGAGCACCTTGGAGGAAAGTTCCTTGTCACAGGGATTTCGGCTTCGCTGGTAAAGACACGTATTGCGCATATCCAATAGACTTTTACCGCACTGCACCTTGCTGGCAGTTACCACTCCAGGGTGGGTAAAACCACATGGATTTCAATTATTAGCATAGAAACAAAGTAGGAAGAACTGTATAGAGAGATACGATCGAGTCTGTATCTCGCGTCTTCCAGGTTGGAGTTCAAAGAACTCTGCGGCTTATTGATTGGAGACATTAAAGGACATCGCAGCCAACTGATATTGTATGACCAGTATGAGATAGTGGATGACGGAGTCATGCAATATTAACAATGGCACAGGTTATCCTGGAGCAGATACGTGGTTTTAATATTGTAACTACAGAACGTACGGACAGACTGGCGAACCGCTAAATTACGGATCCAAAAGCTTTCATGAAACCGTGATTTAGTTGTTTCAGATTGTCTGTTTCGCTCTATGCAACCGGATTTACCAGCTACACGCGTCATTCTCGCAGTAAACAACTCCCTAGTTGGGTACCGATCTTACTAGCCTCTGACAAGAGTGGTGGAGTTCTTCCTATCATCATTTTGTATGGACCATATTGATTCACCTTTCCGCTATTACGTCACAATAGGTTTAGTGCCTATCCACCTTACACATTCTTAATTTATATACATTGTGAGCTTGGAAGTGATGAGTGAAGTTCCAATAGTTTTATTTCATTGCACGATGAGGACGATGCTGATGACTTGGATGATGATGATGCAACTGTCCGTTATATCCCAATAATTGCATTCATTGACTCTATCGCCCCAGATAGTATGATTGTGGGTCGAAAATCCAAGACAAGAAAATCAGCCCAATAGCGAGTTGTGATCACAATAATCTGGTGTAACTATTGCTCATTCGTGCTTCAATACCTGCCCCATTATCGTATTGCTGTCTGCATTCTAACATATGATATCATCTGCGTTTTATCCTTTTAAAATGACATCAGTATTAAAATTTAAAGTAATAACAATACTATTATTTATAATGTTAAGATTAGAGTTTTCTTTTGACATTAAAGACTGAATAATCGGTTTTTAATGAAGCATTCTGTATCGTACTCCAAGTGAAATAACTCAACCGGCATAAGAATTGTTGTTGTATATACAGGAACCAATATAAACAGTTAATAATCTATAGGTGTTCCGGGTCATTTCGAAAAATTTGGGCGTTGTGCTCATGGTAACAATAGAATCAGGTTTGTTTTAGCCACAACGTGAGTACCAAAACACGAGATTTCGGTGACAACGTTTCGACCTTCTTGGNCCAAGAAGGTCGAAACGTTGTCACCGAAATCTCGTGTTTTGGTACTCACGTTGTGGCTAAAACAAACCTGATTCTATTAGGAACCAATATAATTTACCATGAAGCATGCACGCGACTATTGTTCGGAATAATGATGCACATTGTCCAGACTTGTGGCTTGTAACGTTCCGACCCAGATTACGCGTAAAATAGTGGAAAGTGGCAATAAATAAGCAGAATTCGTTCCATGTTGTTCCCTTAATGAAGTGTATCACAGAAACGACTTACAACTAGGTGAAACTGTTGTTCGTTTGTGGACCCAGATGTTCAGTAACCATTTTATAGAATCTGTGAATGAAATCACCCAAGCTAAAGAAAACTTAGTGAAAGTAGAGTGGAAGTTGAGTGATGTACACTGTCCCAGTTAATACAGATACCCCTCCAG
>UZAN01040923.1:40382-50793 GCA_900618425.1 Echinostoma caproni | reverse complement strand
CCCATAGGTTGCCACGATAGGGATCCCGAATCCTTTAGATTGGCTAGGGTTTCTGATTGGCCCTCGAACTATCCTGTTGCCATCCACCAACGGCATACCAGACTAATCTCAAAGGAAACGTAGTGTGAACATGATTTTGGTGTATTGAGTAAACCAATAAAAATAAACGGCAATGTTGGTGTTACCGAGTTCTCTCCAACACCAACATGCGTATTCCGAGCTACAATCATTCCACATCAGTTCCAATAAACGACAATGGCCAACAAGGATGTTCGGGTCACCCCCAACAAAACTCAGATTATCACGTGAATTAGGTGAGTAGTATGAAATAAAACGTATGGAAGGTTATTCCCTGAGGAACTCAAGAATGTCTAATATACTACCAAATAGCTTAGGACACTGCACAGGTTAAGAATCGTAAGCCAAGCATTTTCACTGAGCTAAAATGATGAACGGGTCGGAAAAGTTACGGCCTAACTACTCGGAGTGATTTTAACTAGTTTCTTTGTATCAAACTTGCACGAAATACATATATGAATAAAAATTCCTCCCAACTCCCGATGAGGGTTTTTTCACTTCAGTGAAAATGTTAACATTGTTTGAACTGTTTTGAGGCATGGCAAATGTTACACGATCCAGTTCTGTAACTGGTTAAGTGCACTTTCATGAACTTGGTGACAATAAGTTAGCTTCAGTATCAAACACTATCGATTGGCCAGTAGTCGGGGAAGCCATTGTTGTCACCCGGTACTTCAGCAGTGGTAGGTTATCAGGGTGATATCAGGCTGGCGGAAGTTGACTAGGATGATGATTATGAATGTGGAGATCTGATAATACCAGGTTGTGGATTTCAAGGACCCCCAAAATGGATATTAAAATTGTGAGACACTGGATTTGCCGTTTTGAGAAGTACGGCGATTATAAACGGTAGTATGTTAATGAACGATGACCGACGACGACTTCCAAGACGACCGGCTCCAGCTGATGCAATATGATACTAAGGCTGGTCACGGTGCAGTTCTAGATAACCATCCACTTCACCAAATGATCACTAAGGAATGATAGATTCTGTAAGAGGACAGCTCCTGGCCACGTTGCTATTGGATTGCGCAGGAGTACATAAACTTAGCCAACCTAATCACGGATTTTAGTCTATTTGAATTTTATCAACAAAGGAAAGAAGAAAGGTCTTCCAAAGCTCAAGGGACTGAGTGAGGATTTAGAAAATGGATAGGAATCAATTTCCTCTATCATTAATTTGTGGGTTGCTAAGATTATTAAACCCAAAAGTACTAATACAAACTCGTAAACAACGCGTGGCTCATATTTTTCCGCGTTCCGTGCAGTTCCCCAAGTTGCTAATGAGCACAAAACCCTGATGAACACCATGTCTTAGTGGTGGGAGAGTATTTTCGTTAGTACATGTAGTATCTAACCCTTTCTCCCTAAATGTTTGCGATAAACTTATGGGGATAGTGTATCAGGGTTGTGGAATAAGACAAGGTCTTTATTTTAATTAATAAGCCTAATTTAATGACAGTTTGCACTAATTTGCTCTACACCATAGTTAGATTTGGAATGTTTTCCATCTAGTTTTGTGCCTTGGAGACTCACCTTGGGACAGGTGAAGTTATTTGCGATACTCTTTCGTTTTATCTCTGGTTCACATGAAATCCTCGGTGGGTTTATCGGATGCACACACACACAAACCTGTTGATACCTAACAATGTTGAACCAACTATTGCACAATGATTGTGCCTTAGATTTTCAATACTGTTTTATTCAGTGAGTTCCGTTCGGTATTTCAGTTTAGTTGTCCATCACTCTATTTAGGAAAACATCAGTTTGCCAATGAAATTCAACGTGTTAATCACGAGAAAAATTATCGGGGGNAGACTCGAGCAAAAGGATCAATTTTTCCCATCACCTCATTAGTGCACGATGCATTCGGTCTGTACTTTCCTCGGTGCCCCTCCATGTTTGTTTGACAGTGTGAACTTAGGTCCATCATAATCCGATTACGGACTGTGGAATCTTCATTCCCAATCCATAATTTTTATGGATTATTTTGATTCCTTCTGAAAAGATGCAGTGTGAGATCCATTTTTTGAAAACTTTTATCTGTTAGTTATTTGTGATTGGGAATGAGGAATGAGTGATGCTTTTAAGACTTTTTTCTTCGTATTTGCTTTGCATTTTACTTTCTTTTATTGAATACCCAATGATACGATTTTGTGGAAGGGGAAGCAGTCAATCAGATCATCCCCAGAGCCACCGTGCGTGACACTTAGCTGTGTCACTTATTGTGCTTAGTTACAGATGAAACTAGCCACAAGCCATCGGTGGGTTAGACAACAACCTGATCGCTTTTACAGCTCCGAGAACACCACTCATTTAGATGGGTCAAAGCACGTATACGTAACACATTTCAATTATCTAACCAATAACGAACTTATCAAATTCTGTCAGTATAATATAGTTAGGTTACCATAACAATTTTGTCCCTTTGACATACCTTGTTCAACTTTAATAGTAGATGGTTTTGACGCTCGACAAAAAAAAGAATATTTGCATCGTAAGATTGTGTTTTCGTTTTATTTGGCAGAATAAAATCTGACTAAACAAGGTCTCAAATAATCCGGGTCGTTTGTTCGCAGTTTGTCACAATGATAAACTTATATTCCTTGAAAAAATCCCCATTAATTTCATTGTCATTCGGTTCCATTAAATCCTGTTTCTGAATTAATTCAGACCAGTTTGATAGATCACGAAAGGATGTCGGGGCATTTCGTGTACCAGTTAATGGGATGATTGATTTTATGGGCGTAGCTCACTCATTCTGTCAATCGTTGCGGCTGGTCGGAGTAGTTATATTTGAGTGCTTCATTCACCTTCTGTTACGAGATTCCGGTTCAGTTGAACACAGGGTACAATTACAATAAGTAGTATTTGAATGACTGGACAAAATTTCCCTGGAAGCACACGATCAGTTTCGCGGTTCTTACCGCTCGTCAGGCATGCGTATCCGGCAATCTTTTGCCAATTCATTCATTCAGGTCACATTTTTTACGGTTAGTAGCATCTAACCTACTTACAAAGCATCGAATCATAGCATTGATTCTCCAATGGACTGGCTCTAAAAGAGCTGTCTATCCAATGGTCACCCGGTGTTGCAAACAAGGCTGTTGTGACGAAAGCAGGGTATAATTATTAATCCACTGTAGAACAATTCTACACATGCTTTGATATTTCTTCCAGAATAACCAGTAAGATTAAAACCGAGGAGAGACTTCAGTAGCTCAAATATAGTTTCCTACATCCCAAAAGCAAATTATGGCATTTCAGCTTGCACAGAATTAAGAAAGCAGGTCTATTCGGGGGGAACCACATCATAGTTTTAGAACTTGTTCCTTCTGTGGTTGGCTTAGACGCATCAGACCCGGTCAAACCTGGGCGTAATGAGTGAAATGTGGTCGTTTTGAAAGACTGACCTCTCTTTCCAAATTGACATGCCCATTAAAAAGGATGCGCGATTTACCTCGACAGTTTGTCTGCGATGCAAAAATGTCGGGCAAGTTAGAGCATGGAATGAGTTTCGGCTGATATTCCCAATAATCAGAATTAGTGAACTTGTCTTTAAACTGTTAGCAATCGAGCTGAAAGAATCGACAGTTCAGAGTTTTAGATACATGCCATCCTTAGAATACAACTGGATTGAGTAATATCCTATCTAGTTACATCAGAGAATCACCTACACACTTATTTTTTAATTTTCGGAGATAAATTATCGTGCCCACCTCTTTGGGCAGCTAAAAAATTGGCACTAGGTATTGAATTGGATAACGTGAATCTATTCACGAATGCCGCACTCGGTAAACCAGCTACCTTTTGGGGCACTTGTAGTTTTCATGAGCTAGACAAACGTTTTCCGTCCCAAATAAATACAGCGGGATTCAGTGTGAGAGGAACAATGGGGACGGGGAAGCGGGGAGAAATTGCAACAAAAATGCAGAAAACCAAACGAATTGCCGCCATCAACATTCGAGCAACATGATCAATCTATAACTAGAGGTTGTTTTATAGATGTTCAAATCAGAGTACAAATGGTGGCATCAGCTTCTGAAAGGTCAATATAGAGCGGAGTCGAATGCGATTGTACTTGTATTGTATTTGAAACTGGTTTAGGTTAGCATTTCGCTTGTAAGCGTCATGCCTACCGTCAGTTGATCAAAGCGTCATACATTTACTAACAATTTGTACCCATTTGGGGGCAAGTGGGTAAGCCATTTTGTATACTTCATCAGTTATGCTCCATTTTTGATAAATTTCGAGAGACTTTTGCTACATTTCAGTTGCGAAATGATGGCGGTTATGAACCTACACATGGACCCCACCTACATTTTTGCACAGCGTAAGCTCTGTCAGCTGAGCTCCGAGTCTCCAATTACCGATCTAATCGTTCCATATTTAGCTATAGAAAGCATAATTATATTATAGGTCAGAATGGAAATGGTGGGATTTTTTTCTTAGGAGTCCGAGTGATCGTTGCGGAGGGGATCGCAACCCCACTGAACAACATTCCCTGTGTTCCCAGAAAGAACGTCTTGGGGTGTTCGAATTGCTATTGGCGATTGTTGCTAACCTAATTACGTGACAAGATTCACGATAACCGCTATGCTGCAACAAAGATCAAAAGAAATTGGTTTGTCAATGTGAATTCACCTTTCATTCAGTTGTGCATTTCTTCTCTTATTTACACTCATTTAAATTTGTGTTATATTTAGCTAGTTGAGGAATGAAAACAAGCTTGGTCTTTGCGTTGCCTCTTAAGCCACTAGGCTTGTGCACGTTGTAGTTGTCTTGCCGGGATATGTTGTTCCAATTTACCAAAATATGCAAAAGAATGCACCCGATTATCATCCTGAAAAAAAACTGAATGCATTCTCTAGAATAAAAGACTAACAGAAAACTACTTTGTAAATCATGACAACGCACTGAAAATTCTGTTTGTTAACCTTCATTCTTTTGCAGATCACGATTGTTTGACTGAACTAAACTGTAAAAAGAATGAGTTAAAAATGAGCAATACAGTTATCAAATAGACAAGCGAGTTTGAGGAAGCAGCTTTAGGCGAAGTGTTCAATCTTACGGAAAACATGAACACAAAGAAAGGTTTGACCATGTTGAACCCGCAGTAATTTTTCCTAGCTAAATAACATTTTGTCCACTGAGAAGCTCCGCGAACCCTAAAAGACCGCTCATGAGAAATAACTGGCATTGCAAGAGAGAAAACGCATCAAATATCTTTACTACTCCCAAATAAAGAGTAGTAATAAGTGGAATTCCGAAAAAATGGTTCACGTGTCGAAGGATTGTAAATCATGTGCATATTATCTCATATATTACTATGCATTTAAGTACTAAGTTGACTAAGAGTTCCATATCATTGGGAGTTTTACCAGCTTGGATAGTAAAAAATTGCCAAACAAGTGGGTGCAATCTAGTCCTGCAGAAGCAGATACCTCAAAAACGTGGTAAAATATTTAGATGGTGGGTGTTTGGATTAGCCCATTCGGTTCCTCACAATCACCAGGCCCTGTTGATGATATTCGCTGTGGGTTTCACTCCTTGGGAGATCGTTACTTCCCCACTGTTTGTATGCATTTTATTTCGATGGAAATGTTTGTGATAACCAAAATATTGCTTTAAATCCCATGGTACGTCCCCATAAATCAATTGTTCCAAACCGGATAATCAATCGTGAATTCAGACTGTCTAGACCAACTATCTGTTTATGTATTTGTATTCGATGCTTCAAATAAGCCGTTGTTAATCTGTTGAATTACGCGTTACGAAGTCCGGGAAGTCCGGAAGTTTTCCTCACTCGCCCACAGCATCCACGTTATGCATGATCGGTTGTGTCAATCACATACTGCACGTGTTTGCAGTTTGCCCGGAATGATTCATTCGTTCTCTCTACTGCACACATACACCTTGCCAGCCAGGACACTTCCCCCAAAACTAGCTGTGACGAACCTTTCTACCTATCCATCTTTTGGGACGAGTTCAACTCGTACATTATGAGGATCGGTCGCCCCGGTAAGTGTCGCCACAGATGGTCGTCCCGTGTTGTCTCAATCACACGAGTGTATCATGGTACACTAAACCAAACCAGATTAGGGTCGTCAATGAAATTGTCAATCAATCAAATCGGAACTGCTTCTTGATGAATGCAATCCGGCGTTGACGAGGATAGGTGAAGAGAGAAAGAGAAACAGTTTGGTGAGAAGGAGGAGGATGCAAAGACGAAAGAACCAATCTTACTCACGCAGAATCAGACGGGGTGAGAGGAGTGAAATTTTGTCCGAATTCGTTGACTATCCGGACGAGAGGAGTGGCTCCTCAATTCCGTTTCAATGTGGAATTCCCAATGGCGCACAGTGGCACACAATCACACACTTCTTCTGATGCGTATTCGTCGCGGAGACACGGGATTCCGGTTAACAGGCAGATCGTTGGTTTTCCACCGGAGTAGTACCGTGACGAGATTTGTGAACAGATAAGAGTTGTTTTGCAGTCGGATATTTTATCACCGTTTTCTCATCTGATAAGCAATAAATCAAGGAAATAAAGTAATCTTTGTATGGGAAAACTTATTTAATTGTGATTCAATTCATCGAGGATAAGATGGAGTAAAATGGGGGTCTGCTTGAATGAGAAACTAAAAAGAAAAACAGATTACTTCATTAATTGAGCGATTGCTTCAGTCGAAATCTATAATTGTTCATTTAGGTTGCAGCTAGTCTACCTGATTATACGAAATGACTAGGAGGCGAGGGAGAGACTGGGAATGGAAACAAAGCGGAACACAAAGAGATTACATAATCTAATATCGTCAAACAATCTGATAGCACGAGAACAGTCAACAGAGATGTCTCTGTAATCACTTTGGTGGAATTCTCCAATGATTTCAGTTAGCCAATTATCAAATCTTTCTGGCCACCTATAGGAAAACAACAGCTGCATACCCTGTCCATCCCCTCAATCATCTGTTGAGTTTCATCCCAACTCAGTGATTGAAAACCGCATGCTGGGTTGATCATCTGTTGCTAGGACTACAGGGTGTGTGTCCAAACGAGCTAATCCATACTATGAATTCGAGCGACGAATTTTTGCCAGCATACTGATGAACATGCTATACTATATCTCGGGGCTGCTAACCCGCTCGTTTCATTTCGTTTATGCCAAAATATACAAATATCAGTTGTTGAAAACACCAGGTTGATGCATATAGTCCACACACATACTGAATATGAATCACGACTGTTGTTTACTGAGGCACACGGGATGGAAGTTTTAATTCCACCAGTATATTACACTGACGAAGCAGGTGATTTGGTGCACTGCATACCCCTTGTACCTTGTATATACTTGTGGTTACTGTGCTACCCTTACTCATCCAACAAATGTCGAAATAGAAGTCAATAACTATGCTCAAATCCTAAACAGCGGGCTTCAAAGTAGGGTTTATCGACACAATTTTAAGGTGACCGGAGAAGATAACAGAACTAGTGAATCTATCAAATGCACATTATGCATTCGTTGCATGTCCAGACAGCATGGCGACGGCATTGGTACATGCTAAATCATACCGGTTTTCATTGGTTTAACATTCAATGCTACTAATCTTTGGAACCATTTAAAGCGCTAGTCAATGCTTCGTACATTGTAGGACTGAACGGGAATAGCAGCATAGAGCAACCTTGACAAACATAACCATTGTTTTCTAACAAGCAGCTTGTTTGTTTTTTTAAGGGGATAGGAGTTTGTGAATGAAAGAACCTCAGTATATCAACAGATTTTCTATAGCATACACTTACCAATAAGGGACTCAAACAAGGTCTCAGTGGTAAATGAAAAAGGCACCGATTTTCAGTCAAAATAAAAACTACAATCGCTGATCGACATTGCGTACTCAAGCTACTCAAGCCGTTGACGC
The DNA here is from genome assembly GCA_900618425.1 of Echinostoma caproni. Taxonomy (NCBI): domain Eukaryota; kingdom Metazoa; phylum Platyhelminthes; class Trematoda; order Plagiorchiida; family Echinostomatidae; genus Echinostoma; species Echinostoma caproni. The sequence continues at coordinate 42,794 of UZAN01040923.1, read as the reverse complement.
CAGATAAATATTTGATTGACATTAATGAGACTTAATTGGAATTCAGACGGGTACCAACAACTTCTTTTCTCTTTCTCTCCTTGTCAAATGCGTTAGGCTGCAAATATGACGGTAGTTAACACCTGGTGACGATGAGACTAACACCTGCGCTGTAAACCGGATGACATACAACAGAAGCGTAACAAATTTTACCATAAAACTATACCTATCTCGAGAGAAATCAACGAGGACTGTTTTATCTGACTGGTCTCCTTGATTATAGTACTCGAATACAAGACTGCTTTTGACGCCCTATTGATTTTTTCATTTAATGTCGCTTAGAAAAACCTCAGGTAGTAATGTCAAAGTGCCCTTGTAAACCAACATTGTATCAAATGGACGATTCCCAGATTAATGCAACCAGGCGTCAGTCTTTTGTTCATTATTGTTTACTGTCTCTGCAACCTTATTACAAATTGTTTTTCTAACAGGCCTTCCTTGTCAGTTGGAGTGATTTTCTACCATCGTTTGAAGCGAAGACTTGTTTCGATGGTTACTTCATGCAACGGGGAACAAGAAGTAACCCTGGACACCAGAATAGTTTCAGAGACCGTGAATAGGAGTGTACCAAGCAAAGTAACATAAACTAATCGAATCATAGATTTCAAAAGTTGGTCTCCTAATTAACTATGAAAGCTTTCATGGGAGGAAAATTTTCACCATTTGCTCGCAATGATTACAGTTACTAAAAAGGATTCTGATCCTCAGATAGAGCCAACAACCAGAGAGAAATCAGTGGCACAAACAATTTTGTTCTGCATTATTGATGTTTAAGAAATCAGCTTGAGAGAGAGAGATCTGAGACAGCACGAAACTGAAATTATCCACAACCCAATCGCCGGCCTATCATGAGTTCTTTTGAATGTAAAGAAGAGAACTATGAAAAAGTATGACAGTAAAATCGGCCATTAAATAAACCCCAAGGACTAACGAAAAACTACTTAGAACAAGCGACCAATGCCCAGTCCATGTGGTTGACTTGTGATTGCAGTTGCAACCTCGAGTTGGGATCTCAGTGCTTATGGTGGATGATGCTGATGCTTGTTGTTGTTGATCGGGATGAAACAACTGCAGAGTGCATCCAATGTTTTTTCACTGGTGAATAATACATTGACTCTCTCTCTCTGTATGACGAATTCCACCCTCATGGATGAACTTTATCAATACAGACTCACGGACACCGATGGGCGATTAGAAGGTATGATCTACTTTCACCGACCTCGCTCCTCCAACGACTCGGACAATGGCGTTTTGACTTTTGACTATGCCCGAGCAATTTTTTTAGGATTGGTGTGACGGGGAGTACCTGTCATTGCTGATGTGACTCATTAGTTAGTTGGTCAACAAACTTTCACATATGCAAATATGATTTGTAGTGGCTTTGGCAATATGGCACAGTGATTTGATTATAAGGAACAGACGTTCAACGATAACAAATTCGAATGGTGAGACATTTTGGGATCAGGTGAACCTTGTTTCAAATATACATGGCTGTTTAATTACTTTTCAATTACACCGCTATTGTATAATCACTACAAATACTAGGATCTACTGCTTGATCTTTAAAATCAACAAGCTATAGAGTTGAATCTCATAAAATCACAGTTTATCACAGTTTATTCGGTAAATGCGTTCGTTTTGCCATATTTTCCAGCTATTTGCTCACCACGATAGTCCAAAACACGTCAGTCTTCCGAGGTTTTACAAGCGTACAACATCAGCGATTGTAGTTGCATATGCAAACAGAACAATGATTACTTAAGCAACTTTTTAGAATAGGTAGCTTAAGAGGATTATTGTGCGATATACGTAGGCAACTTGAACTCAAAGCGATTTACAGTTCAACACAATGTACTAACGGACTCCCGAGGTGTCATTTTCTATCATAATCTTTTTGCTACAAGTGCTGTGTCTGAAATCGTTGTCTTGCATACTCTATTATTCTCCTCCGTGAGGAATCGCGATTATTTTATAAGAAAAAAACAACGTATTCCCTTTTTGCTATAACAACTACTTGTTAAAATGCGTACAAACTGAACTTCAATGTGAAAACCTATTGAAACCCATTGAATGTTTTTGAAATAGAGAGCGAACATGTTGAAAATCACTGCACAGTAATGCGAAACCATTTTAATAGGGATTGAACCAAAAATGGACTGACGCCTAATGTGCATAGTTCTTGTGATACCACTTGTGCACATAGTAACATCGTTATGTGTTTAACAAATGGAATGGGAACCAATTTTCATTTAGAATGAAGATCATTATTTAATGACCGTCTTTGTTAGGACTCGTAAGTACTGCGTCCTATTTTTGCACATCTTCTGGTATTGGAGCTACGAAAATCCGAGTTGGGAGTGAAATCCTTCCCCC
>UZAN01040923.1:0-16739 GCA_900618425.1 Echinostoma caproni | reverse complement strand
GTGGTGAGAACACGGTGGGAGGGGTGTGTGTGTTGTATAGCAGCTCGGTGAATCACAGCTGTATGTGCTTCTCGCGTCTGTCGGCCAAACAACAGACCCTTTCCGGCATGCTCTCGGGCATACTGTCTGGCCCAAGTAACGGGGGTGGAGTCAATGCATTTGATCACACGTCCAAATCACTATAGAATAGAAAATAGAAATAGCGAAAATTAATTAAAGATAATACAATATAGTTAAAATACGTGAGCAGCTACTATGTTCAACAATTAACGTAAATGCTGTGTTGTTGAATAGTCATTATTGATCCGAATAAGGTAGTTCGAAGAGGGAATATTTTTCGACTTCCCGGCTTTGTTGGGTTACTCATTCATTCGTGCTAGATGGCTTCTTCTTAAAATCATGAACGACCAATTGATATTTCTCTGTTGCCTCTGTCGGATGCACAAAAGTGGGCTGAAATTCGACTGGTGGTGCACAGATAATCAGAATATCGTGACAAGCTAGCTAAACCGAAGAAAAATATTTGCGAAGTAATCAATCGGTCTGCAAACATGAAAGGTAGTCAAACTTTCAATGTATATGTGATCACAATTTCTTCAGTGGGTTGGCAGTGTATTGCATAATAGGTAATCCTTAGTACCGTATCAATCGAGAATCACTTATTTCGTCGACAACAGAATAATGATTATAGATCAGTCCATTTATTTCATGATTTTCTCAAACGGATCATGATCACCTAGACGAGGAAGATGAAAAGAGATTTCGTTATTTCATTTTCAGTTCACCAAACAATCCAGATTAAACTCAATTACGTTCCAACTCAACCGTATCGCGCGTTCGACTGGCTCCTAAATCGATGAAAGGAGAGGATAGAATCCAGACTTTATTTTCATCCCCTATAATGATTACAGACTNGACTGATCGAAAAAGAAATAAGATTTGTTTACCCGAATTACTATCTCCAGCCCGATTCGCACGCGAACGATGCATGCCAAATAAAACAGCCTCACATTCCCGGTCCTTTTAATCAATTACGATAGTGGACACAGGAGATTCGATCGCTTAATCGTGAAGCGTGGGCAGTCCGGGAGAATGAAAAGTACACGTAACGGGAGTGGTATATGTGTGTGTCTGAGGGTGGGANNNGGGGGGTGGTGGTGGTGGCCGAATAGAGCACAGTTCCGTGAGATACAATGACCTTCCGTCAGCGGTCTGATACTCTTTAAAAACACAACGGTTGAGTCGTCTTGAATAGGTGAAATGGTATTGTTATTGTGCATTGTTGGGCTGCTTGAATGGCGGTTGGAAAGTTGTTTTGCCCAAACAATCAATAAAGGCTGAGAAAAAAGGTTACCATGCACATGTGGGCTGTGTAATACCAGCTTCATGGGACTTAGTATTGATGCTGTTTGCGTTCTAGCCTTTTTTCGTCGATAACTTTAGGCAGTTAGTTAGCGGTGAGTGGAAAACTTTGGACAATCACCCGGTTACAAAGGGTACTTGGAATACACTTGTGGGGGTGGGAGGGGGGTTGACAATTTTACCATGCAACATCAAATCGATACAGAGAGCATGAACAGAGACAAGGGGGGAGGAAAACCTCGTTTCGCTCATCACTGTTTAAATGGCAGTGTGCTATTTTTGAGTTCGGTTATGTGCCTGTTTTACTTCCGTTTTAATGATTAAACATACAGATTCACACTTGGTTTTAACGAGTGAAGTTGTCTGGGGGAATTAAAGAAGAGGGAGGGATTTGAACCCACTACCTCCGGATTACGTTTATGAGCACCTTAAACATTGGATCACCACCTAGGTGTGAAACACCATCATTAATTGGTTAACAGGATGCCAATCCATATTTGATTTACGCAACTGTATTCTCACTTATACCGGTGGCATCTCCGACAATATTAGCCAGTCTAACTGTCTTTGATCTTCCTTTGGAAAAGCTGCTGTTCACGGACTCCATCAGATCATCTCACCTTGCAAAACAGGCTAACCTGACAGTTAAAAGTTTGGTTATGTAGATTGTTAAGCTGTGTAACTTCAAAATGCAACAGTAAAGTAGTCAGATTTACCGGGGTGAAGTAAACTGCCAATTGTGCCAGAGGAATGAATAGTAAGACACATCATCCGGGGCAATGACTGCCCTTCGCAAAAGTCCACTGGAGCCGGACAGAGTTGTCTCAGATCTTTGGGATTGTCGGTCACACTCTGACCAGGATTGCCCGGACACAGCCGACAAGGGGGTATTTTGACCGGACGACGGTATTTGTACCTCATCCATCTCGGTACGACCACAGTAGAGTGGAATCATCAAATAGGGTATGGCTAACTGTGATAGATGTGGATAATTTGATGTCGCCTGTTCTTTCCACCATTCCATTGAATCTTCAGTGGCTGGGAGAGATGCCTCGCACAGATAACGTTCAAGCTCATTGGTGATCTGTTCATCCAGGAAGGAATGTTCTTCGGATTTCAGCGCGCCGTCTTCGTGAGACTTTTTAAACACCTGTTTGAGCTGTACAGAATAATTAAAAAAAGTATTAAACAGAATTATTTTTAGTTAATAGCGAGGAAAATAGTGTATGCAGCACAAGAATGAGAGGGAGAGAATAAAAGGAAACGTTCATAGAATTTACGCACCACCGAAGATGACTGGTAGTATCGGTTCAGATCGTCCCCATGGTAAATGATGCAGTTCCACCCTTTTTTCTATAACTCGCGGACCATTCTAGAATGGATTTTCCGCTAACAGATTGCTTTTTGCAACCTCGTTGTCTCCAACATTATCCACGATGCTGTTCATTCTCTGTGCAATGGATATGCTTTCTGACTGGTATTTTATATTCATTGAACAGTAAAACTAACATTAGTTAGATATCTCGTGTTAGTGTAATTTGTATACAAATTCACCTGGCAGTGGATTCATCTCTCTCTCTCTCATATCACCTAATCAGAGAAATTCAGCGAAACTAAAAGGCTAATAGACGAACAGACGAACAAGTGGACATTTGGAGATTCTGCAGATGTTTCGTTGATATAACTTTCAGTTCGCAAAACACATCGGCTATACATTTTTGTTGGATTATTTTTAGATTCAAAGGGGATGTGATCTGCATCTCCAAGATGCAGAATGGTGGGAGCCTGTGACTGCACCCACTCTGGAAAGTGAAATTTCGGATATTGTCAATCCTGCTGTTCCCTATGGAAGCCCATCATACCCGGCGGAGGTGTGGATGAGATTTCTATGAGCCCAAAAAAGACCAACCTGGCTTTATCCGATCTGCGATTTCTATGGCGCATATAATAAAATCTCATTATCAAAGCACGGATATACATCCCTCTATACGCACCATGTTGTCTCAAGGATGTGAAACTCGGCTATTTCATACTGCATATATTTGCCAGTTAGTTGTGTTAATTAACTGCTGTCTTTGCACAAAGTTTCGCGTTTGGAAAGAGTATCCAATGAACGAATGCCAGAGAAATTACGTCGGTGAATGCTAGACGAAGGCGGATTTCAACTATGGAGTCAATCACTTCACTAACTTATCTGTGATAGTGTGAATGTCCGATTCGCAGCTTCTACTTCGATTCCCATCCACGAGCACTAGACCAGAGTGGAAGAAAGCCCGTGAGTGTCGCAGTCTTACATGGAAAGAGTTAATGTTGAATTGAACAGTCAAACTCGGTGGTATCCTAACGTCTTGTCTACAAAACTGGTTTCCTATTCACCTCCCGTTGGGACCGGTGGATGTACTGCCAGCGATAGTGGACAACATATCAGTGCCCAGCACTGCAGGACTGTATCTCATTCAGTAGTAGCATTATTCAATCTACTTCGAAGATGGTTTTAAAAGTAACTAACCTTGAGACGTAGCAGTCGAGAGGTATCGGGGCACAGTGCAAGTAAACAGGATTTGAATCGAGGATCAAGAAGGCTTGACAAAAGTAAAGTCTCCTCCAGTGGACCTTCACCGGGGTAGAATTGATTTAATTGTGCGAGAATCGCTTCCTTGAACTGATAGACCAGGGAATCAGAATCATCTGGTTCCCTTGGACTCGATTTCCCTGGTTGTGACTGCTGTCCGACCAGACGAGAGTGTCGCATATTCAGTAGTATGGGTTTAATCATTGATATACTGACGGATCGCTTGCCATGTTTGATGAACTGGATTGTTTTACGCATATTCTGTAATAGGAATGCATGTGTAAAGAGGTGAACCTGATCTACACGTTATCTATAGGTTACCAACCCCACACGCACACACACATTTGCAAATTATAACCGATTAATAAAAACGATAAATTGAATATAATTTGGATTCTTAAGGTAAAGGAAAAAAACAAGTTTCGCCCACTTAGAACACGCTAATTCAAATCTACATACATTCAGTTTGAACTAGATGTGGCTCAACAGCACAATAGGTGAATGAGGGTTCATCAGAAACCTCGTTAATAAGTCCGAAGTTGGTTCAATTGCACTATATACCAGACAGATTGTTGGTTTAGCTTCAATTTAGGAAGTAAAATTTGACTCAAATTATCACAAATCAAATTTCATTTCCAGTTGAATGATCACACAGTTATTGAAAATTTCTCTCAATCAGTGATTGACAATTCAGTTTATTTCAGTTGGAACTCCTGTTTCCACCAGGACTGATTGACCAAGCAGACTGCTTTGGATTATTGACGCTTTCGTTGAACGACTTAAAATTCAACCTAATTTGCCATATCGTGTTGCCAACTTTTCCTCATCGAGTTCACCATAGATTTCAGTGTGAAGCCTCTATGCTGGAACAAAAACGTTTAATTCTCCTGAATCGATTTCCCCACGCAGTGGTTCAAGATACAGTCGGTCTTTACCATGGGGATCGAGAAATTGATCAAGCATTCGGAGACCATGTTGGCGGGGAAAAAACGAAATTGGATTCCTGACAGCACAAGCCACATATAGTTCGATTACACAGTGATTTCTGATAAACCCACAGCTGTGTCAATTTAGTTTGGATCGTATAACTTGTTTAACATTTCTTTAAGCGAGAAAGTTGGAAGAGGAAAATATATGGTTTAAATTGTTAAGCACTTCCACGGTCTGGGTTTTTACCAGGTTTTGCTTTATTGTGCGTCAATTGAGGTGGTAGCTTTGATAGAATATGGACGGAATAATCAATTGATAGATAGATAAATAGATTGACTGATCGATTGATTGACTGGTTGGTTGGTTGGTTGGTTTGCTGATTCATTGATTGATTTATATAAGGCATCTTTTGTGAAAAGCGGTATAAAAATAATAAGGGCATAACTGGTTCAGTTACGGAAACATTAAAATCGAACCAAATATCATTGCAACCATGGTCCCCTTCAGCTCGCAGTATTAGCAAGGGATGTTTTCTTCTTTCAATATAAGAGAATTACCAACACAATTAAAAAAGGAGTAACAAGAGCACTTAAAAAAGATTAGGTGAGAAGAAAATTCCCGTACTTACTAGAACAGTCCCAAAGAGTTCTTCAAATACTTTTTCTATATGCGGTTCCAGGCAAAGTGCGTCACGATGCTCCTGGATTTTCAGTAGAAGTTTGTATACTTCATCAAATTTTGTCTCAAGCGTACTTTGTGCTACGTCCAAGTCCGAGCCGGAACCTATGCGTGACCGGATTGGAAGCAACTCGTTGCTACGCTCAGCTGTCTCGGATTTTCTTCGGACAATGCTGTCCCCCTCGTCCGACTGATTTCGATTGAATGAATCCTTCAGGTCCTGACCGGGGATTTCAGGTGCCTTTTGTCCCGTCGGTGGTGAATATTGACTTGTAACTAGCTTCTCACGGCAGATCTGCAGAAATTCAACCATTTGGGGCAGTTCCAATGCGATCTAATCCCGCGGGAGAGAGCGAGGGAAAGGCAGTGTGCAGATGAACACCATGATTCCTCCAATTGGGTTACAATCTTGCCTAGCACAAGTGTTGATATGGACTGCCCATCTTTCAGACTTGATCTTCGCGCACAATCCTCATTCAACCATACACTCGGGAAGCATTAAACATGAGTTTTGTTCTTCTTAGAGTTCATCAATGGTGTATACCTACCGTCCCATCCGCACTTTTATATCCGGATCCATCGAGTCCAGTGGCGCACGAGGGTTTGGCTGACTGGATGAATTGAAGACCGTGTGGGAAAATGGTCTGAAAGATGGTCAATTCATATCAGTATAACTTATCCCACATCACTGCTTACAAGTAACTGTGAGCTGCGTGTGGATTTTAAGCTATATTTTGGATTAGTCGAAATGTTATTAATGACCAAACGCGAAAGCCACTCTTACCACATGCACACACATTATCAAATACTTACAGTGATTGCAGTAAAAGTTCGGTATGAATTCCGTGGAGTAATGCGGTGGATTGCTAACCTATCGCATTCGGGGTTAAGTACCGGCGATTTATGATTTATGACTTAGAGGTTGAGCGACGGAGAGAGCTCTGACAACTACATCAATAGCTTTTCACCGGTGCTTGATATGGCAAGCGGTGCATGAAAAAATCGGGAGAAATAATCACTTTAAAGGTGGCTTCAGCTCAAGGAGACAGAAGTGAGATTAGTCTAACTCCTATCATAAATGTGATTATTCCAACTAACATGCAAAGATATTTAGTTAAATATTCCGTTTCATGTCCGGCTTCTGGTTAATCGTCATCCGAATTTAGTTTTCTGCACAATTCTCAATTCTATATACGGCCAGCCATACACTCACAATCACTAAATCTCAGTATAGCTTGATGTTATCCTCAGCTCTTTCAGTTACACCATGATGCACACGTGGGACTGCTCAGAGATGAACCTGTAGGATAGAAATTCACCTCTCACTTCCCAATTCCCCCCTCCTGCCCGATCAAAATCATTCTCACTAGATTGTCCGATTGTGATCACTGAGGCTGGGACATTTCATGATGGAGCGTCTTGCTCAGCGACGAAAAGCATCGAACGTGTTTGGATTTGAGAGCGATTCTAACTCTACAGGGAGTCCTACCCAGAACAAGTCACAGGACGCAAGAAATGACTACCGAGGGCTCTTGCTTTGTCAACAATGAATGCATTGAACTGTGGAAAAACGCTTAATGACCTCGGGGAAAATAATGAATTTCTGAGGAAAGCGCACACAGCTCACAAACAAGAAATGATTTTCTCGACCAACTATTTGTGAAATCACACGGAACAACCGAAAGTCAATATTTTAGGTTGTTTGCGTAGCAAAAATCATTTATAACATAAAAGTCTCCAGATTTCTTTAAACCTCAAACAAATCTGCAGGAACAGTTGCATGTGGACTAATTGTCCCAGTGTAAAACGATAACTTAACACACTTTTGACTATCTGTGGATGAATAATACCGTGAACGGTACTCATCTAACAGTTGGAATACATGATGTACCAATTCCCAGCAAAATAGCCTCGAAATTGTTTGCATCATCCAGTCAAATAGTAAGAATCATTCAGTTTTTCAGTATCCCTCCCCCCGATGATTCTGTTGGACAAATCGAACTCTTGGTAAATCGTTGTTTGAAACTAATCCCACAACAAACTTTCGATTAAAGAAAAACAAAACACCTAGAACGAATTTCGGAATCAGAATGGCACTAGAATAATGCATCTATTTTTTATTCGGTCAGTTCAGTGCCACCCGGCAGTGAATCGATCGATAGCGCTAGGAGTTCCTAATGTTGATCATGGTGACTCTAGAAACTTCGATATCGGTAGTTTCAAATTTTAATATGTACTCAAATCTTGCATAGAAAAAATAGGATATCGATACAACCACATTCTGTCGTTTGTCAAGATTATTGGTTGTGGATTAAATACGGTTTTAATTTTTTTTTAATGAAATACGCTAAGCGAATGGAAGATATATATACATGTAATTTAAAAGAAAACCCCGAGTTTATTCAAATCTATTTAAAAATGTCTCAATATATTTGAATTATTATCCTGTATAACTCTCCTTCCATGGTGATCTGTTGTTATTTCCTGCCGCTCAGTTTTAAGTTTCCTTCAGTCGTAATGTATTCATTGTCGACGCAGGCTCACCTTAAAGAGTGATTACGATGATTCAGAGATTGTTTTTGTGTTGGATTAATTTAAATATACAGAATTCTACACCATGGCCGAAGTTTTGTGATTTTTCTATTAAGTATATAATATATAAATGACTGGACAAAGTTTACCGGAAACACATGACTAGTTCTTAGTATCATCGTAATGGTTCTTCCAGGTTGGCCTGTCTCGACATTAACTCCTCAAAATGCAAGTGAGGATATTTTTGCCTAGTTCACCTCGAGAATGACTAACTAAAGAAGCATCAGATACGGGTTTCTGATGAGCCGCAAGGACCGCAAAAATGGTTGTGTGCTTCTAAGAAACTTTGACAAGTAACTCATGCGCTAGATGATATCAAGTACAATTTGTGCACCAACATACCCTCCTCCCACACACACACACTGCAAGTAACTTTATCCGGCTCTATAAAACAACTGTTCCCGAGTTTCCAATCAATCCGAACAAGTTAATCCATTTTAATGAGACTATCCTTACACGTTTACCTCATGTACAAAAGGTCCCACTGACATTTTGGCATACATTGATATTCAGAGGTAAGAATACTGGAATAAAAACACAGTAGAGTAAATGTTGAGGCGATCCAGTTTACCACAGTAAAACGGATCCCGTGATGCGTTATTCGAGATGCAGGGGAGGGAAATATGTATAAATTCGGTCACTATTTAACAGACAGATATATCAAACATGGTCGAAAAATTCACAGACTGGAAACAATATGGAAAAACTGTGGGACAGCTGGAAGAAAGTTTCCTGGATGCAGACCCCCCCCCCTCAAAGGCTTGAATTGTGCACCCCTTGAGTCTCGTGAATCCAAGTAGCATACTAGACTTTGTACAGGAAATCAAAATTTGTCGTACAAAATTGCCTGTCAAACGGTCATCACCACGGGACTCATACACAGACCTTATCTTTTGAACGTGCAAGTGCATACCTGATGCGTTCTCGCACACACAAAAAGTATCTCCTCCTGTCCCTCAAAGGTCAGTCGGTACCCGAATGACACTCGCGGTCCGGTATTGCAGAAAACCCTCATCAGGGCAGAGCTACCTTATTCTCGGGTTCATCATTGCACTAGCCAATAACCAAACGGAAATGATGTTCTGTTGCAGTTTAGAGCTGAAGAGTTTGTATATGCAAGGTAAGTGTTCCTCAAGTCTATAGAAAGAAATCTCCAATCTCGATAACACACATAGGTCACCCTCGGGCAGTACAAGATTCACCACTTTTATTTCAAGCGTGAATTCCATCTCACATTAATTTGAAATGTTTCAGGTCAGGTCGCTTGTGTATGTGGTCAGTAAAGTGACTGTAACTGTGGCAACAACAATATCCCTTTTAGTGAGAACCGACTGCACCTCCGTTCATGGATGGTTTAAGCAAATTTGAAGTATCACTATTTTTTCATAGTCTAAATGATCATATGAACAAGAACGTGAATTGTGCAAAGGTCAGATAAACTGGAACCGCTCCAACCCCCGACCCTCCGCGTCCGTTCACACACATGTACATGACCCAGAGTGTGCTGAACTTACCATCAATGAGGACAATAACGCATAAACGATGCAAGGAATGAGTATGATCCGATTGTACAGCTCACTCGGACAATTGGATGGGTGGAGTAGTTGGAACATGAGTTTTGGATTGTTCGTCACAATAGGATAAAACAAGGCTTGGCACGTGTCCGAATGTGGTCGGATCAGCTGAAAGCTGTCCAGAACGGCTTCGATCACATGGGATCTATTCACAATCTGCTTCGGTGGTGGGATTCGATAAAAAAGATAAACGGGCATAAATCACCACTGTTTTAAACGTGCTAGGTGTGTTATATTCAAAAGAGTATTGTATGAATTCTATTTCACATGAATCGCTTGTCAGAACTGATTCACATCTAAAATATCACGATACAAAATAACTCACATCTTGTGGAAACTTACCACCAACATGAAAATTTCATTCCTAATGAACCGATAATCTCCAATTTTTGACCACGCAACCTCTAATGGTTTCGAGAAACATTTGTCTCTTTGGCCACCGAATCCAATTTTCTAATCTAATGGATTTCACACTAGCTGAAATCCTGTCAGCTAACTTTGTCACATAACAAGTTCGGTATTTGAATTGCGCCTCCTTTGATACAAATTCTTAGAACCTAATGTATACAATCGTCTGGTTAAATCGATCTGGGACATGTGATGTCTGGTTTAAACTTCCTGATTACTCACAAGAAGGAAATATTCCCTTCTCTAAATATTTTCAGCCCACAGAATCCCCCTTGCAAAGCAATTGGGTGTCACTTATATTTAATTGTGGAAATGAGGTTACCTCACAATTCGCCTTAGGTGCCTTGATGTCTCAGAAAAGCTTGTACGACTTGCACTTAATGGGAGACAACGTTTTTCGGTCTTGGAAAAAAACGTGCCTTCCTTTCACAATCCGCAGTTTGGTGTTGTCAATGCCCCAATTTGAACTGTCAATGTCTAGTGGTATGAAATATCCAATTTGTTTCATCTCTAGGTGTACCGGGTTTATTTCAAATTGGGTTGTGATCGTTCAGAATAAAACTTCATCATGAAAAACCTGTCCAATAGGTTGGATGGGCACAATCAATTACAATAAAATTACTACACGCCTTTCATGTAGATTTCACTGAAACTTTTCTGAGGAGTCTCCGTCGAAATCCGGGTTTTCTCTTCTTTCGTTGAAATATCGATTTCTCCGTGCACTGTCACAATTGTCATTTGCCCGAAATAATCGCCAACTCTATTTCACTCCACAGCACAGCACAGCATAGCACGACACAACACACCGCAAACACAATATTTTACCCACCCTGTCCCACCCCTTTTGCGCAAAGAATAGTTGCAAACCGAACCGCTTTATATACAACAGGGGACAACGAAGACGTCCCCAATTAGTGAAGGGTTGGGGGCAGCGTGCAATAACAAATGAACAGTCAGTCAGGAACACGAAAGAAAAATATTTCATTTGTCTTGGCGAAGGTTTCGGTGTCGTGTTTTTCCCCGTGTTCATCACATGCCTGTTCTCTTGCTGTATCACTGTCCCTCGCCCCCTGCCTATCCTTTAGTTTACATTTCCCTTTAATCCTGTTCTACGTGTGCAGAGATATGACAAACTGTTGACAGGTGCCCGGTCTTTATGACTCGCATTGTTTACGCATTCGTTGCACCCCGACACCCCTTTCTCTCTACCGCTCGCTCGCCATTGTTTCTCTACTACCTCCGTCTATATTGGATAGAATGATTACAAATTCACAAATGATTTTCAGTCCATGAGGATCGATTTTGATAGCCCTGACGAACCACGTGCACTTGGTAGGCCTTGTTTCTTCCAGTTCTACGGAGAATTCTATCCATAAAATGAATGAAGTCATTCGTGTAAAGTTCACTGGAAAACAAATCAGACAACAATTGAACTACTGAGAGGTATAGCAAAGGTTAACTATGCTCAACTCTGTGTGTATGTGTGCGAGCGCATATACGAACAACTTAAAACAGTCTAATCAGTTGCCCACTGATCAAGAGTTTCTGTCAGATTTTTACGACACGACGGTACTCGACAAAGTTGATACAACTGAAGGAATTAGCTTGGTGTGGCTGTCTACAGATTGTGCTACTGTCTACCCAAAATATCGTCTAACTGTCGGAAGCGAACAGGAAGCGGTTGAATGATGTTATTGACTGGCTGTATTTTCAATTCAGAATAGTTTACGAAGCACATTAATTAGGTTATGGGTATATACTAGTAACGAAATTGGTGAAAAGGTTCTGGTGATTTTGCTGGAAAATAAACAGCTGGGTGGTAGTTTTTTGTTATTTTTTATTGGTCTAGGCGGACGGAACAGTACACAACCCGTACGTGGTAATTTGCGTTTTCCACCTCCGACATTCACGGTGGTGCTGGTGGTGGTGATGATTAAGTAGTTCAGGCTACTCTCACTGATGTGCTTTGGGTCCCAAATCCCGGGGTTCGAACACTACTACCTCCAACCTACTTTGGTGTCAGAGAGCTCAACTGATATCCGGCTCGATACCACACTTATATGTGGTTTGCTGCTCAGGGCCCCACAGCTTGTGTTACAGATTGTCGTGGATCAATAGCAGATCCTCGTGACTACGTTTCATCACACCCTGATGTGTGTGTGGTCCAATACAGGCTGTTTAATGCCTTTCCTAATTAACTGGATACCTTTGGCCTTGTTCGCTGTGAAATATGAAATGAGTAGCAGTTTACTTAGCATTCATTAAATCGGGTACAAATAGTAGTTTCAAGCTCGGACATAATTACTGATTAAACCCACTGTGTGACATTATTACTGGTACAAAAGCAGACATATCCTCAGCGCGCATCCAAGTAGTGGATAGGCACGCTTCAGTAGTTTCGGTGATAATATCGGTTTGTCGGAAGACGCAGCAACATTTGGTATTTCTCTGAAGTTAATCGTATTTTTCCTGCTCATTACTAAGACACTTATGGAAAGTGATCTTTATTGCATTGCAGCTCACCTTCTCTGTTGCATACAGGATGCTTTGCTTTTCTTGTATTGGACTACTTGGTTGCCAGTGAATTACAATATCAACAAAACTAGCCCCATCGTTTGAAATCACACCTTCGGATGGCGTTCGACGCGTATTTGCTCGCCACAACTCGACCGACAGTGCTGTTATTTGAGTATCGTTCCTGCCGGAAAGTGGGGAGCTACGGTTTTCCGCGGTGAACTGGGACTCTTTTGACCGAGTCTGAACTTCCCGGATAGATTCGACCAGGCGTCCGCGAGCTCTGTAGTACAATCGATGCAATATATGCTCTCTCATTTCTTGTGCCGTTGGTAATGGATGTGATGCGGTCGGGGAATTGATACAACTTGATGGAGGTTGCCGACTGGCTAGCAGGGTTGAAATCAAGACCTGTTAATGAAAAGCACAAATCAAAGAAGAATGATGGACGATAGTACAGAATTTTTGTTGTATTGTGGTTAACTGACGATAGATCCTAAATACGTCTAGTGGGAAAAAGGAGGCTCCTTAGAACAAATAAAACAGTTTTGTGCCATTCTCCAAATTTACCATTATGTTAGGACATTTTATTGGAATTTATCGAGTCATCATTTGCCAGAAACCAAACGTATTACTGTCTCAAAAGAACTCCAAAATTCACAAAATATATTTTTGTTCAAAAATGTGCGTCGACTAAGATAAGGGCCCCAGCCATTCACGGTTTTCAGTTCAAATGAGGTGATCTACCGCAATCGGCTCGATAGGTTTACAGGACGTTAACCTGTATCACCATCACTTCAACAATCACACGTCTAGATATTCCGGTTTTCAACCGTCTTCCGCTCGTTGATGGGATTAAAACATCTACAGATAAACATGAAGCCCAGGCCGAATTGAGTTCAATGCCGTGTGATTCAACGGAGGGCTAATTTCAAACCGTTATGACAATGCTGATCACGATCTTAGATCCCTGATATGATCGGCTCCTGAACAACCAATGGTGACGTAACATCAAGATGACTGCAATGTGGAATTACTTTTACAGCTTCAGACTCAATACTCTTGAGGTTTACTAAAGGATCCACTCATTTTTTGTCAAAAAAAGAAGTCCTCATTCGTTTATCCATTCATCCGTATTTAATTTTTGCTAAATATCACCATCCATAAACTATGCTTAAGGATGACATTTTATAATATAAACCACCAGTTCAGTGACAGCTAATCTTTCTCGTACAAAAATCATGCAATATTGGCCTTTTGTTTCAAATTAATCTCGGGTTTCGGATCCATCACGGTCGTCAGACCTAAAATCCAGAATAGAGAGGTAGACACTGACCAATCAGAACTAAAAGAAATATTTTTATTTAATATCTCTACACGGTGCAATGCCATGTTTGATAAAATACTATTCGGAAATGGGCCTCTTTCATCCCGCACATATACCCATACAAATGAGCAATTTGAGTAGACACATTTTCGCTTATGGTTATCACCATTCCAATTAATTCAGATGCAAGCAGCGATCGAAACAATCATGACATGCGTTCATTGCGCAGTACTGGTCATGTCTGCGTGAATGAATGAGGACCGGGCGGTCCTCGGTGGGGAAAACCGAAGAAGCACGTGCAAGCTCACAACAGACACAACGGTATCGTTTAGATTAGATGGCCCAAACCCCACCACTTCATCAGACCTCTGTTTTGTGGACAAAACCAACTGTTCAATCAAGCGTGATGACAAGCCCAAACGAATGGGATGTTCGCTCGTTCTCTCGACCAAGTTCTCTCTACTGCGTCCGGTCCTCGCAAGCATACACACCCGGAATTGCCCAGTAGTCTATTTGACCGTGATGGCGTAGCTAATGGGAGAGAGAAATGAAGCTGATCGACTATGACAAACTGAGGTAATGTACCTTCAATTCGGCTGTAATCGTCTAATGGTACGAAGAACGTGGAGAGTTGTGGTGCAGCGGAGTATGCGATTCGTGGTTGTGACGGTTGTTGTTGTTGTGTGTATGTGGTAGGTTTGTGTGCACACGGATGTGTTGACGGAACCATACCACGTACTACTGCAATAAACAGTGTGAGGGAGATGGGGCGGTGATACAAGTGCGGTTGAATGTGGTCCCGAGGTAACTAACCCACTCGAGCGGGGCAGCCACCGTGAAAACGCGAGGCGAAACGAGCACATGACCAAGCGTGCTCGGCAAAGCAATCGGAGGGAATTAATGGACCGATCACCGTAACAAACCATTTAGTCCGGCTTGTTTTTGACCACTCAGTCAATCGGTCGGCCAGTTAGTCAGTCAGTCAGTTTGTTTGTCGACTGATTTATTAACTATTGGAATTTTTCATTCAAAATTCCACCCCGCCCCCGGTTCAGCGAAAACCCAATAGTATGAAGTTGGAACAAGAACTCAGTGACACTAATGCCCCTACCCCATATCACCCCGTACCAGCATCCTATCAAACTGATAGATGGACACGGGTTTGATCTTTGGACTGCTTCCAATATGCTCATACACACACAAGTCCTTTTGACCCGGCCATATGTAAAGCGATCGCCGAGAAGTATTCAAACAGATTTGACATTTTCATCGCGTTCGCTTGTGATTCGTATCGTGCTTGTTTTTAGGTGATCAAAAGTTGTCCAACGGAAAGTGACCTTGGTTACTTACCATCAACAAAGTCAAGCATTAATCGATTACGGCACAAGTAGAAACACAGGGGCAATGATGTTGTGATGAATACTACAAAGAGTGGGCTACTCAAATGTGAATGATTTCAATTCTACCGCTCAACCTCAGTTGGCGTAAGATTGACCTAATGTGTAATTTTAAACTTTTGTTGGTTTTTGTGTGTTCTTAAAATTACAGTCAACTTTATTATTATAGATAGCAATATTTTAGTAATATCACATCGTAATGGATATAATCAAATACAGTATAAAAACGGAATATTTGGTCTGGTTGTACATAATGAAATTTGTCAAGCAAGGAGCGAGAGAAAGAAGAATTAAAAAGCTGAAAAAGATATACAAAGTTACGGGGATCGAACCCGAGACTGAGTTTTTAAACGACCCATGTCGAAATCAATGTGTGTGCGTGTGGAACACATCAGGATTCTCTAATTTCCAAATTGCTCGTAACCCTTGACCGACGAGCTCCTCACGACTGCAATCATCAAGTATTATTATCACCCTATTTGATCGCCTATCTTGAAAATGATTTTCAGCTTGCATTGTTTAGTTTATTTGTACACGATATCAAACAATCTACAAGATAGAATCATTTTTAAACAGAATATTTCTCATCGTAAAAGCACTGGAACTCTAGGTGGGTTTCGAACCCGGACACCCACACTTTGCACACCGTACTCCCAACCAGTTGAACTACGAGGTTACCTCTGTGAGTTTGATCTTTTCGCATTAGCCATGCAGTTGATTTCGGGGAAAATTTGCCATGGCAGTTTTTTGAGATGTAAACTGATGTTTTCAGGTGCTTTTATAAGTTTTTTAGACAAACAAATTTGAAAAATTATAGGTACTGATGTAACTTGCGGATCGGCCGGTAAGTGGCGCGCTGTGTAACAGCATGAATTGTGGTCATGGACAGATTCGGATCCCGGCAAGGCTACTGATCTGTTCTCTACTGCAATCTAATGACACAATAAATCTTAATAAAACTGATTCTATTATTAACAAGGCTTTTCTATCCATGGCACAGTCCAGAAGCTTTAGATGTCCTTGTATTCATTTGAGATCCATTCGTATTATGTGGGCAGGGAGTTGGTGTGAGACATCTTGAATTGAAAATTTTTAGCGTAGTCTGTGAGAGAAGAGTTTCATCATCATCCGAGTCATCCGATACATCCGAGTTCTGGTCGTCAACAATAATATTATTATTGTATAAGCAATCCCACAGAACTGAGTCACTCTGTGTTCTATTTGAAATATGATTATTATCACAAGTAATGGATTTAATTTGATTGCATGAATAAGTTCTTCGTCACCAAATGAAAGAAAACGTGCACTGGAATGTTGGGTAGCAGCATCTATCTCATTGGGTCTCACCGTTACCACTGAAAGCATTTATCTGCTTTAGAAAGCCT
>UZAN01040922.1:52563-67379 GCA_900618425.1 Echinostoma caproni | reverse complement strand
TCAGTCCGAGTTCAAGTTCGCGCTGTTCAATTCCGGTTCCTATTCGATTATTACAGTTCTACTCAGATAAAATTTCATCTAAGGTACTTTTCACCCAACCCTATCTCTCTTCTCAACCGTTCTATTGTGATTGTTCAGCCTTGGTTTGGTTCTTGTCCTTGACAGTCTCGGCACAGTACTGCAGATAGATAGAAAGATAGCAACCAAAACCGGTGCACGATAATGCATGTGTAATGGTTGTACAAACTGAACTGAAACTGAAGTAACTGATTCCTAGACACACTCCATCCATGCGTGACTTGGATAAAATGGTGCTAGAAACCCACTAATTCCTAGAAACCAACCGGGCTACGCAACAAATTACTACTTTATGCTAACCAAACCTCGATCGTTCCTCGTCCCAATGACATCACTTCCCGCACTGGCCAACTTGAACTGCAAATCTAACAATTTCTCATCCACTGGCCTTGAGAGGCTGAGTTACTTCAACCTATTTTTCCCTCAGGAATGTTGAAATCTGCAGCGCAGAGAAACACTTGCAGCCCGCACAACAAACCAACATCCGGACGCAGAGTTTTTATTATATCGAATACTGACATGGGGTTCGTTATCCACAGACTGTATTAACTTGGCTGGCTTGGATTACCACAAAAATCCTCTACTTGCCGAAGGGAAACCGGTTTTATATATCCATGTTTGATGCTGTTACTTTCAACACCATTTCTCAATAACCGTTGGTACAAGAGCCATTATCCAGAAATATACGTGAATCTGCTATTTGCACCCGCACAATTTCTCAACTATGGTTTGTTCGAAAACAGTTGGTGACACTGCAGTAACCAGCGATTTTACACTTTCCTGGAGTTATCGCACCTCACATAAACATCTGTGGCCAGCGCTAATGTTCAGCAAATCACCATGCGTCATAACAATCCCTCTTCTAGAGCCGGTATTCATATTCAGCTGTTCAGTTCATTTAGGCACCTCGCACAGGCGCTTGCGAATTAAACATATTACAGTGTTTGGTTTCCCTATCTTGATGTAGATGTGGTCGTTTGATTCGAGCGCTATTTCTCCAAATCTGCTGTCAGATAGACTCTAACCTGAATCGGAAATTAATTCTGTCCGATCCGAAAATGTTGTCTATCGTTCCTCCTATCCAGGGTCCTCGATAACTTTGAACCATTTCTGTGCAGCAGTCCTCAATCTCCTAAATAATATGACATGTGGTTAACCCATAGCGATTGAGGGTTGCTCTGTGATCTAAACAGATTGTACACTAGAGGCTTTAGCACCGTTAATGTGTGACGAGTATTTGCTAAACTGTTTTGTTGATCGATTCTGAGTGCACCATGTCTGATTTCGGAACTATGAATCGCGCTAGGTCGATGGGAGTGACAGTGTCCGCGAACTCTTCACCAATCGCAGAACTTTAAAAATGTAGCGTTAGCGTTAGACGAGACGGCTATTCCTGAACGCCACTTAGACTCATGTGGAATTCCTGTTTACATTGGGTTGGATCAAATATACAAGCTGTGAAATATCCGACCTACTTTTCCTGCCAGAGAAAGTAAACAGTAGTTCCTACCTTGTTCGGAGGCTACAATGGAGCATTATTTCAGCCAGGATGGTCCAGTGTTTTATCTAGTTTTGTCGTAAGCGAAATGTATTCTATCCATCCTAGTCTAAAGGTTTCTTCTGTAAAGTTGGGAAATATCTTGGTTGACCGTCTGAGCTGCCGACTCCACCAAGGTTTCCGATACTCAGCAGATAACAGCTGCCAGGCGTGCTGTAGTTTAGTTTTACGGTGAACCTCTGAAACTTTCGCTAGAACCTGTTGTTCCATTCATCATTCAAACTGGTTCTGGAGTACCGAATAGCACACACATGAGGAACACATCAATGTAACCGTAGTCTTTACCGTAGCAGAACCAATTGAATGAAATTCTATTCCATTTGGTCAAACATCTCCTAAGATGGGGATCAATATTGACTGCGCGTGAAGTCTGCCAGGGCTTATCTGGCCAACCTTTGGAGGAATAGGACCAGGAGATTTTCGACACTGACGTTTCCGATACACAACATAAAATTATCCTAAATCGTTATTCTCTTGGTGAATCTGTTACCACCAACAATGCCCTATTGCTAGAGCCTTCATCCGGGTAACAACTGAATGAAGACCACGCAGTTCGCGCCAAAGTTGTGATTGCACTCCTCGGGGTTTGACTAGGTAAGGCTACCAAAAAAATATTGCCGTCGTGTAAAATGAGTTCATTTTCCGTTGCATGAAGGTTCGTAGCTAATTAGAAACCTCATCGTATCATTCAAGTATGAACTGGTTTACCATGGACAAATGTGTATTCCTGTTGATCAATCTTTTAATATCTTTGCTTTCAGTGAGTGCAGTATGCGGGAGTTGCATGAGATGAATCATTTCGTTTAGGGGGCATGGGATTTTATCTATTTTGTAGTGAATCGCGACTCAATGCGTCTGTGTTGATGCTACTGAACCCCTCCCCGTATATGGAAAGCACAAACGTGACATTTCGTTCAATTCACCTGCCGGGGCTCGTGTAAGTTTGTAATTGATTTGTGTCCTGAACGAGCAGTCCCAGAGGTAGGAATAAACACGTTTCGGAACAAAAGTACCGACCGAAGATTGACTATATACTAAAGAATGATTATTTTCGAGCAGCCTACAGTACGCCTGATGCAAAATATACGGATTTTATTTATTGGTCGTCCAATAAAAGAGGACGAATCCAAACACAGAGAAGTTCACCTCCGGATCCTTTTAGCCTTGTCCATATTTGTGTGAACGATAAACAATGATGGCTAGAGTTCGCGATGTGCTTGTCTTTTGTATCACCAGAATGAAGCTGATCTAGCAGACAGGCACTAGTAAATATAATGTCTTCGATAAGGCTATCATTAAAAATAACAGCTAGGACAAAATGAATTCCAAGCGGTAAACCAGTGTATTGAAAGAAACTTGTTGGCACAAGAGGCGATTTGTGTAGTTCTTTCTGTATTTATGCTTGGTACTTGTCAATTATGGGTAATTTTGACCACCCGCTATCTGTTAGCAAAACGGTTCACAATAAGCCGAACATCCCTGGGAATTTGCACGGAACAATTTGGTTTACTCACAAAAACTATCGGTATTTCTAAGTCATCGTAATATGTAATCTTTCCTGGTTTTCATTCATCTTAGATCAAAGCTCGCACGGCAAGGAGCGTGGTCTGATTCAATGCGGTTACACATTGTGATGCAGTGTGATATTCGTTTGAAATCCTTTCAATCTGCCCAATCAACGCGATGAAACACGCCAGTCTGTTGAGATATAAAGGTTTCTAAATTCAGTTCATTGCATGCAATGCGTTTAGGAATGCTCTCAATTTAGTTACGTCGAAACAAAGTGAAACATAGGTCCGCTACAGCCAGATGGGGTGTTTGCTTGGAGTCGATGGAAACATACGTTCATGGGATACCTATAGCTGATAGCTGTTCCAGTCAAAATGTGCTTCTCGTATCACACAAGACAAAACTACTCAGTTATTGTCTTGGTGAGGGAGGCCAGTGTCATATCGATGAATTTATTATTAGTGAGAAAAAATCACTGGATGAAATGCTAATTCACTCAATGTCTTTGATGAACCTGTTTGAATGCATTCATCACCTCGCAATGCTTTTCTAAACTACAACAGAACACTTGAGAATATAAGCAATTTGATTGCATGAAGCAACCTTGTTCTACCGGACCTCTGTATGATGATATACAGACCAACCTGACGGCTGTTGCTGTTGCTTCAGGGGATTGATTGAATGGTTAATGCACCCGTTCCAGCTTCCTAGTATATATGCCACTACGTTCGCAGATGAATCGGTGGTATCCTTCATACTTCAAGTATCAGAAGACATTCACTAGGTTATATATTAGTAACTAAGATATTATTCAGAATGTAACACTAGGTTTGAACTTCCTGAATATTTTGTCGTTGCAAACTTTATTTAAACCCGTTGTGTCAAATATTCTTGTTGGTTTCAAATGATCAGTTAATTTGGAAATTCACAGTTTAAAGTTTAGTTGCATAAAGCTCCAGTTTTCTCCATTTGTTCTTAGAGTGATTAATATTGCCCTTTCTTGGATGGGGGACATTAAATATGATATCTATTCACCCTGAAGAAATACCACCCCAGGGTTGTTGATCAACTCAGGAATGTGGTCACATACCGTTGCGTCAGCTATTTTTCCTACAGTCCTACAAACACTGCTAGGTGGCCACCACAGCCCTTGGACGAACGTTAGGAGAAGTGTCAGGGAGGGCGTCGGGGAGAGACATCAGTTGGATGTAACCGGTGGGGGGATGTTTAATTAGCTCAGAACTATCCGGACAACAACAATAGGTCGTGAAGATTGTGCACAATGAAAACACAAATTAAGATAGAAAATATCAGCATTATTTCAGAGGTCACAGATGCATCTGAGGTTTTGTGGCACCACATCTTGAGACATCTGCCTCTGTTCGCATATCAATGAACCAAATATTTTTCACGCAAAACCACTCTGAAGATCATTGACTGATCCCTCGGAAACCGTATCGTTTCCCTCATTGAGATGCACTCTTTGTCCCCGTCTGTTTACGCAGTGTTGGAATGCTCTTTCCCGTTGTTGACCCACAATGCATAGAACAGTAGTTTGTTTGTCGGTGGTCCCTCATTGTTGTTCGACGATAGATACTACCAGGACTTTTGTGATCCGATAATAACAACTGAACAACTCATCGGAAAACTATGATAATGTGTTCCTCGTTCCCGTATGGCTTGCTTTCCTTTCACAGTTTTTATTTTCCCACAGTTTCTGAATAAGAAACCACAGCGTTTTGATAACCAGTAATCAAGTGACACGAAACATCCTTCAGCAGTGATACAATTTAGTGAGTCAAATGTGAGTCAAGGTTAGATTGTTTGTATTTCTCACATTCTTATTGTCACTTTGCAACTCTTGACCACAATCTGTGCTTCTGGTGAGTGCATTAAACTCTGTACAAAATAAAGAATCATCTTGAACAATGGCAAATCCCGTGAGTATTGCTAGTTATGAGTGTAGATTAAACACTCAGTGGGAAGATGGAGTTCGTGAAGTGGTTAGTTATCCTAAATGACTGGTCAACATGCTCAAAATGCCAGACACACTTGTCAATTCGCAAACCACTCTTCCCCAAAACATGCGTATACCTACAACTGTGTGAAACAATGTCTATTCTCGGTTCGCTTATAACCTACCTGCGGCAGCGATCGAATTTCCAGAGTCTGCCTATCCTGTGTCTCCCACAGTTATACCACTATCGTGATTTGGATGATTCCACTATTCAACTAACTAATTTCTTTTGTTATAGATACAATCGACATCTGTTCAGACGGGACTTTGTTTGGGGTTGCAATCACTACATCGATTCCAAGTTGTGTGATTTACGTAGTATGTTTTTAGCGCTATCACAAAACGAAATTGATGACTTGACTGGTCTGGAAAACAGAATAAAGGCCTTCTCACTTAGACCAGGATCAAATACTGCGGAATTCGGGCTAAGAACTACAGTGCAAAGAAACGCCTAGCCTTTTAAATTCGAAAGCGTACCATAATAAAATGCCAAGCTGAATATGAATGCTTTTAACATGTTTTGGCCAAAGAAGATTATGTGACAAAGTAACTTGAAAGTGTCTGACGGAGTCAGTGTTAAATCCGTACGAATATCTAGGCCAACATTGAGTAACACGCAAATCCAATTGTTCACTACGTTTAATCAATTCAAAACAATATCGAGTTAAAGTGCTTTACAATTGCATAAACAACACAACGCATATCGTGATGTTTCCCCAGACGGTATGCCTAAACCGGTTAAAGGAACCGTGTCAATAGGGAATCAAAAGTGCAAAAAACAGATAAGTTAAACGATGTCAGAGAAAACAATTGTATATTGGTTAGTGCAATGCACCGCTGAAGAGCAATTGGATAAGAGAACGGAGTGAGTCAGAACATATCAGAGTCAGGCACAATGGTCACGGGAGCGGGTGAGAATCAGCGAGCTTTTGTGGTCGAGTAAGAAATATAGTCATTCGTGGTCGAGAGTGTTAACTAAACAGATGTGTGAGAGGACACGTGTTTGGAGTGGCAAACAGATTCAACAGTCAGTTTTAAAAATTATATTAAGTTCACATCAAGTTAAGGCTAACTACGAAAATGAGTTTAACAATGAGTGCCTCCTGTGTTAGGGCTAAAGTAATATCTACATAATCATTGACATTGAGCAATAAATATATGGTATGACTGTCCAGACGTTGACAGAAAGTGTGAGGGTCTGTTGTTGGACAACCAACTATGACGTCATCAACATAATTGCACGCAATATATTTGGGAAGGATGGGAACATTATTTATGTACGATAAAGTTAGGAACGGGAGGGGGACAAAGTGCACTCTGAAAATGTGGAAGTAGAACTCTAGGAGAGAGGAATCAAGTCAAGTTAAGTCAAAACTCGCTTTATACATCCCAGTGGACGGATTCCCATCTTCTTGGGGTACGAGGATGATTTATCATTGCATACAGTCATACAAAACAGTAAAATACATCATCGGAAATTTAAGAGCAATGTTGTCTGAAGGTTGGAGATGGAAAACCAATTGCCCAGGAAATCCAAAAGGTTTTCTCTAACGGAGGATTTTCGAGCCAGAAATTTCGAAAGATATGGGATAACGGAAAAACGGTAGGCAGTAGTAGGAGCATACGCATATACACATGACATTTATACCTTTTCAACTTCAATTAAGTCCGTTGTAACTTCAAGTGATTCCAACCAATCGCATTCCATTGAGAACCACAGAAGATTTTTGGTGTTTCGGTCGTCAAACGTTGCCGATTGGACCGGGTCTGTCTAAACCCCGTTCAGTCCGAATGAACTCACTTCTCCGTAGACAAACAAAAATACTTTTTCAGTGAGTTACCGAGCAAGATTGAATGCTTCGATGGGTGGGTGGGTTGAGGTGGGCCGTTCTCCCCCCCCCCACACACACACTCGTTCCACCCGGGAACGTTATGTTCGTGATCGTTGATCAAGTGTGTGTCATAGATACGAATGAACGAACCCGGAGTTAATTGACCTCGGTCGGCTGGGTAAGGAAGCGAATCACGTCAAGATGGATCGATAAGTCGGTCACCATGCCCAGACGTGAATGTACAGCCCACAATAACCCAATGAGTAAATTCTATTGAGGTCGAGTTTCTCTCGAATAAAACCGATTCCTTTGAATCAAATGCGATTGCTTACGTGTTTCTGACATTGAAAGGTACACTTGACGAGATGACGAGATAATGGGTGTGATTACATCAGTGAGACTTTTTTAGTTTAGTGAATGTGACACTTGGTGATAAGAATGAGTTACAGTTATCCATGATCCCACAAGTGATGATAACTCTGTACTGGGTGCTCCATGGGTTATTAAGTAGAGGTCGGTGAAATATTCTACCCATGGTTGACGTAATACTGAATGTCGACTAAGAGAAAAGGTTCAGTGGTATCGCGGATGCCGCTTTCTAGTATATTTCCCGTTTGTGTGGTACCATGAAAAATTGTGTAAACGAGCTACTTATCGTGAAGTTGGAGAGCAGTAAAATGTTTTCTATTCTGAACTATGCTTTGTGGTCGTAGACAACCATTTTCACATGTGTTCAACTTCCCCCTAATCACTGGCTTCTTCCGGATTATGTTTATTTCCCTCTGAAAATTTTGCAATTTTTATTTATTGTAATGGACTGAGACAGTCGATTTGAAACGATCCATAATCGAAAATCTAACTTGACGAGTTCAATTAGAACAAATCTATTTTGTCATCTTTCGTTTAGTCCATCTTGCAATGACTAATAACTGTCAGTTGTATTTGACGAACAGCGAATGGTCGAAATAGAGTGATCGTCTTTCGGCACCAGATACACAGACGATTTAGGAGTGTGTGAATTGACCCGTGAGTTGTGATCACCCGTGACCATCTGACACAGTTTAATCGAATATCAGAGTAGATCAATTGAAGCCGAATTTTTTCTGAACAATATGTTTCTAGCCTAGTGAACCACCGGGTTTGGCACGAACAGATCATTAGGTATTGTCATATCAGTGGAAAGTAGAAAACTTGCTGTTACCATGGTCATAAGAGTGATTACCCTATAAGACACCTTTTACGTTCTCCCAATTTCTTCATTTACTGTCTTTTTCTCAGATTTTTACACTTATTTTATTAATTCTTGACTAACATATTTCATATTGTATCCACTTCATATATATTACCTGATTTCGCCCTATCAATGTAGCTTGATCCGATAGCTTACTGTCTACTGAACATTTTGCACGCACATTCATTCACGATCAGCTTAAGCGAATAAAGCGTGGTATGGCAGACGACAGCTGGGCGTACGCAGTACGTGCCTTAGCCAACGTGGCCTACCAGTCTGAATTCGATGGGCTAGGAGATTTATCTCTGATAAACACCCAAACAGATGATAGGCTTACCTCCAGAATACTCGTTCATTCAATCCCGCTTAGGCTAAACTACGTAAATATCGTCTACGCTCTACAAGATATTGGAACGGGATTCGCGAATTAGGGTACCCTTGACGAACGCCGCTGCTGGCGACGAACCGCCTATGCAATTCATAATAGTCCCTCACGCGACCTGAGGTGAGTATAACGACCTCAGTAAGTTAGCGCAATTCTGGGGCATTCCTTTCCGAAGAATGGAACTCATCTGAGCTTCGTGATCAACTTATTCGAAGGCTCCTTTAAGATCAGTGCTATTTGATTACAATCATAAAGACTCAGCAAATACCAACAACAACGAACTTACTGTATAATGAATAGACGAGGAAAAGGTAACATAACGACATGTTTTTTAGTCATTTCTTCCTAGATATCTTCAACATTGACAATGGCACGAGGCTCTTAGACATGAGATTATAGGGATTGACGAAACCAACCTCAATCTAGATTGTTTAAGAAATTTTAGGTGCTCATCAAGAAGTCATCGGTGTCGAATACCAGTTCAGAAGGATGAAATCTGTGCATCATAGGTACTATGAATGCTGATGGATTGCTGAACTAAATTATTAAAAGCGGAATCCAAAACTCCTAACTGTGTCTGTAACGGTTGCAAATGCTCATTGATCAGCGTTGAGTCCGATTGAAATTATATGGAGCATGACGAATAGTTATACCAAGAAGCAGCTCCGAAATCAACATGTCAAAATGAGGGCGTGTGAGAATGGCTTGTTTGGAAAGCATTGCTGATGATGCCAAGTCTCAAATCATGAAGGACCATTGTCAGTATGCATCTAATCGTGTTTGTGTACATTATCCGTCAGCTAAAAAAATGCTTGATTTTTAATAGATTTGATAGTTTGTTCTTTGTTTCAATCACTGAACGTTTTGAGATTGGGAGATATAAGTCAGAAAGCTCTACTATTGTTGAAATCAATATGCCGAGCACTTGAGAAATTTCGTAGAATTTTGAGCACATTTACAATTACAGTCGGCTGATTTTACATTTGACGTTTCTGGATATTTTCATACAGAAGCGGTCCCTTGATAGGCATTCTTTTCCATGGTACGTGGTGATTAAATGTAAGTCAAGGAAGGCAGTTCATGCCAGTTCATTGCCAAAACAAAACAATCATGCAAAACCTGCCGACTAAGTTCGGTAGGTCAACATTTTGCATTTGTTTGGGGTGTAAATGGTAAAAGCTATCAACCACTGAGGTTTATACAAGTTTAATTAAAATAATCACTGAGAGTTGTATTGTGGCCTACAATTGACTTATATATGTTCACACATGCCTGTGACCAAACTGACTGATCAATCGATCGATCGTTTGATCGACTGACTGACCGTTTGAAGGCTGGCTTGATGGCATTCGCATGTGGTGCTACCTGTGGGCCGGTGTCGGCCTGCCTACCCGCCTTCTTACACGCTGCTTGTTGCTTCTTGTTCCCCGGTTTGTTAAACCGGTTACATAATTACCGTTACAATAAAATTACCGTTTTATTCATTGTGTGCTCATCTTGCTACTTAATTATGAACAAAACAGTGACGAAACCGTCTAGCAACAATTTTTGGAATGTAAAGAGATAAAGCAACGGTTTTAGTTGTTTATTTAGAATACTACATCCATAAAACCTTGGGATTACAGTCCCCGTTCGCCTTATAGGTTTAAACTTCGAGGCATTAATAAGTTTCTTCAGCATCGTATTATCTAATCTAGCTCTCCTTCGAAACTCCACAGAGGCCGAAATCAAAAAGACTGATTGACTGGCATCTATAGTGTCATTTGGTATCGCTGACATACATCACAAGACATTCACGAATGTGAAATCCTTTTGATGCATCCAATCGCATCTAGAACAACCAACGTCCTTTTGTTTGCATTTGAAGCGATATTTCATAATTTACTATTCAATTTGACTAAGTTACTCTATATCTCTATGGTTTTTCATTTTACTTGTATTGATGATGTTGTTATCGTTGAGTACATTTTGTATCTTTTGGTTAACCCCACGATAACTGTCACGTACAGCTGGGCAACACTCTTGCGTGAGAAACACTAAATTGTTTACAACACTGTTGAACTGATTTCGTTACTTACCGATAAACAGCAGACAATTCACCCTTCGGATGCATGGAGCACTCCCTGACTTCACATGGTATTAGATGTTACGTACGTATGCAGTTCTGTGATTGATACACACATACATACTAATCCGCGAAATTCTCATTCACAAAAGCGATTGGAATACTCTCTCCGGGACCGAGGTGAGGATGTGAAAGTGGGGGAAGAACCGGCCACGTCCAGGCTTCATACTCTCAGCCTTGCTTACCGGATCCGAAGGCATCGATTTGGGTATCTCACACATTCGTTTAACATGCCTTTCAAATGATGGAGTCTATTTATACATCAAGAATCCCGCGCGATCGGTATCGGAATGAAGTGCCCGATTATAAATCGTAAGTGTCTTTGTTGACATCGGTTAAAGCAAACAAAATTATCATTTTGTTTCGCGAATGTTTGCTAAATTTTAACATCAGCGAAAATGATACGAATGAATTGTATTCGATGAATAGCATCGGTTATTTTCAATTTTCACGTTCGATTAGCCTTATCGCAATGAAACAAGACTGGCGAAGTCTAACACTGGACCTCTCACATTCAACATATTGTCAGTAAGCTTCGACAACTTTCTTTTCATATCTGTAAACTTCATCAGTTTCGTATTCAATAAGCAATTATTTCCAAATTTTTGTATCAGTATGTTTTCCCCACTTTACTTTATTGTTCACCAATCTCTTAAGCAGTTATTTTAAACTGCTTCGAAGTGCACTGAGAATCCATCCATTAGGATGAATAAAGCGATTTTTGACTTGACTTGACAAATAACCGTGTCTCTTCGATCCCACTGAAAGACTAGGTAACTAACCTACGCGAACGTCATTTGAATGAATGTGAGAAGTTTGCACATCGACTCCACACAGCCGCTTCACGGAGATTTAACCTCATATTGTCCTCGTTATTCAACTAGATCCGAATATCGTAATGTTCCCTCGCGAATAAACCTATACAGTAAATCTACAATACCGTCATTTGCACGTATTCTAGTTAACAAAGAACAGGATTTCCCAGATTTTTTTTACCAGTTTTAGGATCTATATCTCTTTTTTCATTATAATTATTTTATCCTTCTCTCCAACCTGTATATTTTTAACTGAAATGTAGGCTTTAGGCCTACAGAAGTTATTACAATACTATTTCTTTCGCATTATTCACGCCGAGATTGTCTCATAAATACGTAAATTTTGGTGATCTATGCGCCACAGGAAACGTCGATAGAATTGCATAGGGACCTGGATAGCTATTTTTCAGTTACTTCTTTGGATATGCTTTGCACTGAATAACCTTTTTGATTCGCCAACCCAGGACATTTTTATCTGCTTCAATCGAACATCAACTCACCCCTTTAAAGCATCACCCCCATCCGAAACCGCACACTGTGTACAGTACGGCAATTTGACAAAACATTGTATGCATGAATCCATAAATAAGGATGAATATGTTTTTGCATCCGGTAAGTGTTGAGTTTCTACGTAGCTGAGCTGAACACACAAGCAATTGTGGAAGCTATAGGAATCCAATTAATCTCAATCAGAAAACAACTGGTATCAGCGAACAAAATCGGTAGATTTTAGCACATTATTACACACTAAGAACGAGCAGGCTTTATTTAACTGTGGACGAAGAATTAGGAACAAACGTATGTTCATTATGTCAATCTCTGTGTCTAATCTACGGCGTATTTACGGTTACCGGGATGAGGAAAACCTGATCGGAAAAGCCCTATAGAATGAAATTGAGACAATGAATTGAATGAATTCTTTCGAACTGATGAGAATACAATGGAGATGAATTGATGTTGCTTTGTGTCTGTGTGGATGGTTGATGCACTTGAAGCGAGAGGAGCCAGGGTTGTTTATTTGTTTGTCTGTAATTATGTTTGTTTGTGTTGTTTTTCCTTCCTTCTTGTTTGTTCGTTTGTTTGTTCGTTTGTTTGTTTGTTTTCGTGTTCTTGGGTGTGTGCCCTCGTAGCTCAGTGGTTAGAGCACTGGTCTAGTAAACCAGGGGTCGAGAGTTCAATTCTCTCCGGGGGCATGTTCCCTTTTCATCCAACACACAACCACAATCGTCGTACTAATCATATCCCTTCTGCTTCGCTCACTGTCGCTGCTTCAAACGTTTCAATTGACAAGTTCCATGTGCAAAACGATGTTTCGTGGCGATCGTGGTCACTGTCACCAGAACGGTTGTCGTGCGTAGTTCGCAGTACACTCTCACACGCGTTTCGACCGTTCCAACTATTCCACTCGTACACGAACGAGCACGCGCACATATATATATGCGGTCACTTGTTCGCGTCTTCGCTCTCGCTCTCTCACCCCGCGCGTCTCCTGTTCTGCACACACGCGATTGCCTCGATCCGAATCGAGAATGTCTTCGGTCTCGGAGAGTGGAAACGTAATATGGCATGGCTGCCTAAGCAAGCGTCTATGCAAGTTTTAAGTTTCTGTGTGAAAACAACATGCTGAGTGTCTAGGGCATGGTTATTGTTTGGACTGTCTAGGCGGTCCACGCAGACGGTCCACACGTGAAATGCGTTCTGCAGAGAGACAGGAAGGAACTTCACATTGCTCAGTTGTATGAAGAGGAGAGTGGACCGGCCAGTCATGTGAGAGGAGACCAACCGATCGTCATTCTAGGAGCATTCGTGTACCGCATATAGGGTGACTCGCAGATATCGGAACCCCGAATTCGCGTCAGAGCACATGGCTGGGAAATCTACGTGTACTGCATAACGACTCATGAATCAATGGAAATACAACAACATACCTTAAATTAGGGGCATCCCGGTCTGGGCAGAACTATCGGTTCAATACGACAAGAGCAAACGTGCCAGGAAAACACTCTCTTGGAAATCAGAGAAGGAATGCAATGTGGATATAGAGACAGCGCTATTTAAGGGGCGGTGAATACCAGTCACAAGGATGGGAAAGCGAATTGACATCAAAGTCTGCGGGGGGGGCGACAGACGGCAACCATAATCACGATCCTCATCGATCCTCAATCGCCATGGTGAGAAACTGATCGCAAGCTTCCAGGTTGTGGTTTTTATTGCACATCGCACACATTCACGGGTTAGCATTTTTGTCGGTATAGAAAACATGTCTTTCCCTTCGCTCAGTTACCCTGGACTCAGGGGTACGTTCCAGCCCGCGCACAGCCCTTTCTCGTTCTTCTGCAATGTGACCAAAATGACTCCGTGCGATCCTTGCCCGAGGTTTGACGAAGGCTTGTAAATCAGCAAATGTTGGGGGTCTATTGTCACCCGTTGCCTTGTCTACGAACTCTGCCCATCTGTACTTTAATTTCTGTGTAAGGATTTGACGATACATTCTAATGTGGCCAATGAATTCAATTCCGCTTCGTAGTCCATTTGCGAAAGGTCGATGGAACAATTTTCCATGCATATGGACAGATCAGCGAGAGCATCGGCTTGGTTGGTTACCGGTCTCCCTTCAAGCAGCAACTCATTCAACAGACACCTTGCCACTTTATGTGTATGACCGAAAAGCTTATGTAAAATCCTTCTTGCCCGGGTGTAACCTTCCCTTCGTGGTAGCATAATGCACTCTCGAATCGACTGTTTTGCATGACCCTTGCAGTAGTGGAGAAGGTAGAGCAACCTTTGTGCATCCTCCTTGATTCTAGCCTCAACATACGTTTCGAATTGNTTCGAATTGACATATGAATATCCAATATTGCCTTGGGTCACCATCAAAAGAAGAGACCTCCACCTTGGGTAACTCCATCCCTTCAATCCCCGGTCGGAACGGATTTTCTCCTCGTCCTCTAGGGGACATCGGAAATGGACCCATGAGGTCGATGGACTATAACTCACCGATCTCGGATACTGGTATTGACTGAATTGGACATTGTGATGATTGAGAGTCTGACTGGAACAGTTGGCGTTTTTCACATGCCAGAACCTGGTTTATCACCTCAGCCTGCATATTTAGCCAATATGCCCGCTTTGGAAGCAGATCGTAGGTTCGAGTGCATCCAGTGTGTGCTAGTTCATGACTTTCTTTGATAAGAATTTGTCTCAGTTGTTTCGGAATGACGACCACTGGGCACCTTCTTCCTGGTTGTCGTTTCATTTAGATACCA